>JAANSQ010001971.1:0-13186 GCA_036850885.1 Lepidocyrtinus dapeste | reverse complement strand
GTAAGTCTGATACTTAATAACACTTTAATAAAGTCTATTCTATTCTATTCTATTCTAAAATCAAATGAACTGATAAATAATATGGATGCTTTTGCTGAATATGAAGTCCAAGTAAAGATTGATAAGTTCCATTTTTAGGCTAAACCCAAACCCTTAAAACATTAATATTATCAAAAGACTCGAAGTGACTTGCCAAATATTTGGCTATCATATCTCAAGTCGCCCCGAACCGTTGTTTTAGTCAGATTTAATCTAATATAAAGCGATCTTACGGATTTGTATGGGAGAAGATCACAGACCAGGTATACGGAGTTCATCAGTATGAATTTGAAGTTTGCATTGCATATTGACTAGCTATTGCATAATATGTAAAATATTCTTTTGACATTCCTCTTAACACTTTAATCAGGGAATGGTTGATTCGGAAGGGAAAAATAGATTGCCTTGACAAACACGTTTTAGAGAAAGCTAAATGAATGAATTTGAAATCTGTAGCCTAAGCTTAGAATTCGCTAGGAATAAGACCAGTGCTTCCTTTTTGGTCTTTTACAACAATTCAAATGTCAAATACTGAAAAGAGGAAGCAGACTGAAACAAACAGCTCAGGAGATGTCCCCATCTAGACTCTAGAGATGAGGAAAATAGGGTCTTAGTTACTGCGTATAATGGGTGGAAAGAACGTAAGTAAATCGAAGAGTTTTAGTTGCAGTTCCTTATAAAGTACTCACAAAAAAGTTTTTTTTGGAATATTTGAAGAAAAAGAAAGTGGGAATCTTTGTATGGAAGATGTTGAGGTTTTCAACTAAATACATAATATGGCTAGTCGTAATATGGACTCCAAGAACACAGACTACTTTTCATAAGAGAGGATGGCGAAAATTTACATATTTTGTGCTAGTGCCTCGTGTGCTGATTTTATTCGTTTCACTTTTTATTACTATTACCACCAAGTAAGTATGTAATGCAATATGCAATGCTTTCATACATAAAATGAGTCAAACGAGCGGGATGGAATGAGCGAGCGTGTTCCTGTTGATGTTTTTTCTATTTCTTCATCAACCTCAACTAATTTGAATATTTCGACAGAAAAAGCATTCGGCAAGGGCGTAAGTTCATGGAAAAGATGTAGTAAAGTATTGGTATAGCAGAATAGCAGATTTTATCGTTTTGATTTTTGAAGGTAGGTAGACTTCAGTTCACAGCTCAATCTGTCTCAGTTCGTGTTTGGTAGTGGAGAGTGGAGACTGGAGAGCAACAGAGAGCTGGATAGCATAGCGGCATAGTAACTTATGAAAAAGTCAATTTCAATCAATTCTTTGATTCCCATGTCGACTTAATTTGGTTGATTGTAATTCCTGGATTTTTAAAGCCATTCAAGTGAACATTCACTTCTAATTACCTATTGTGAACTTACTCCGATTGATTAGTCATTTAATGTGTTATTTGTAGGTTTGCCTTGTGCTCTTTAGATTTTTTCCTCAAAATTATTTTTAAGTTTCGTATTTAAAATTATTAGTCTGTCTGGTTAAAGATTATAGTCGTCATATTGAAGTTATAAAATTGGCATATTCTTGTGATTCATTCTTCTCCTTTGATTTACAATTTTCGCAGGACGCAATTAAGGTGGAAGAAGACAAGTTGTAACAAGGATTGAATTTAATATTACTAAAATGTCTTCGAATTTATCAACAAACTATGCCAAGGTAAGGAAACCAAAGAAGGATGAATTTCAATTTTTGGATGCGATTGGTTCTTTGAAACTTAACTGAATACGACTCTTCCAAAGGTTCTTGCATTCCTGAAGGACTGGCGAGTAATGGAATGTCGTGGGTGCAAAGGCGTTATTGCGTTTCAGCGAAGGCTTGACAATGAAATATACTGTACAGGAGCTGGAGGTTGTGACTGCGTAAAGGAGGTCAGGGACGGTTATACTAATGCTGGGTGAGTTTCTCTCTAGTGTTTAAGTTAAAAGTGGAAATTTGACGGCAATTTGAGATTCAGTAAACTGGTTGTGTAATATTTGATTTGGATTCTGGTTGCAGTTCAAATGTATTCGCCGACATCATCCGACAAAATAACAAGATTGCGCAATCTTCGACCGCATGCAAGAGTCCTTTATTAATGGAGGATACGATGACTGGTCTTGAATGCTTATTAGCAAAGACATCGTTGGCTAATGACGCGGTGGATAGAACCAAACCCTTAATGGGGAGAACTCCAGCTGACACTTCGGCTCATCCCGAGATTTTGAGTAAGTGCTAGGAGGAAATCAACTCTCACTATTTAAAATTGCTAGGATTGTTTTTAAATTTTTAAATCGTATCATTGTAATATAGAAGAGCTGGAGAGACAGGAGATGCTTGCAATGATGAAGAAATTAGGCCCAAAGTGGAGGAAGGAAATGGAGGAAGAAGAGCAACGTTCGAAGAAAATTCAAGCTGAAATTGAACGTTCACCTTCACCACCTAAAGAGATGCCCTCTGGACTCACTGAAATACAGCAAACGGCATGGCATATGTTAAGAGCTGCTGAGCAAAGTGAAAAGAATATGTCTGCCACAAGCTGTGCTGCGGATCCACCTCAGATATTGTCTGAAGATGCTGGAATGGAGGAAGAGGTTGCAGGAGGTTCGTTTACTTCAGCCAAGCACAAGACATTCAAGGAGAGGCTATACATTACCAAAGGACCATATGCTCCAAAAACTGGCTCGGTTGCCCAAAGTATTCTCCCAAAGGCATCGAAAAGTCGAGCCAAGAAGGTCAAATCAAAAGTTTGGCACAATGCTAAATTCTCTCCAGAGTTGCAGAACGGCGCGGTGGTAAAGATCTTGTTAGCTTGGAACCCTACTTCCTTCCAAGTAATGTGCGTGGAAGATGACCAAGCGTTGAAAGCATTCCAGGCTACACTCTCCGAAAAAGTTGCCAACGGGACGCTTAAGCCCATGACACAGAAACCGAAGAAGGACGATATGGTCGTTGCTAAGTATGAAGGAGAGTATTACCGAGCGTGCGTAGTCGCCGTAGCTTTATCTACGACGAACTGTCTGGTCGAGTTTGTGGACTATGGGGACAGGAGTGAAATGAGCTACGAGGAACTGTATAAAGTGGATAGCGACATAATGCGGGTATGTTAACCTTCGGTTTTAACTCGTGAATCCTAAATCATCCTGAATGACCAGAAGCTTATTAATTTCGTCTTTTGACAGACTCCTATCTATGGTGTACAAATTGTGTTGGAGGACGCTGTGACCTATGGCATCAGACGAACTTCTAGACTTGGACCAATTGCAGAAGATACAATTTACGAACTGGATCTAATCCTGGAGTTGGTAAGTTATTGTTTAAATATTCACTTACATTCTATTCGTTAAATATACATAAGTTGTCTCCGTGGAGTTTACTGATTAATAGCACATTTTGACTTGGAAGTGAAATTTTGCATTGTATCTAGTATTTTTTTACTTACTTTCAGAGAAAAAAGCTCTGTACGAGCAGATTACACCATCGTTACAATGGAAAGCTTCGTGATGCCCGTTCTAAAAAGTCTTTGGCCGACTACCTTAAGGATAAGCTTTTTTAATCTGGGAATCCAGTTCAAACTTATTCTCAAATCTGCTTTTAAATTAATTTACATTTGGCATTTGAACTAGATTTTTGTTCTAGAATTCATTATTATGATTGTATTTTTTCAAAAGTTTCTATTTCTGGAGTGATTATCTAATCAGTTAGTTATATAAAACAGTTTTATAAAGTTTTAATTGTCCATGGCAAAAGCAATTGTAGCAATTTTAAAAGATTACTGAATTAATATAGTTTAATTAAGTACTTTAACCTTTAAAAACAATAAAAATACAGTTGGGAATAAAGACATAAAGACATAGTTTTTAGCTTTTTTATATAACTTCTATGCATAATCTGTCATTCCATGAATTTTTTGAAGAGTAATGTTATTGCAAAAATATTGCATCGAAAAAACTTAATTGTGAAAAACGTTCTAAACAAACAAAATAAGAACAGCTTAACGCATTTACATTTATTTGTTTCGTTTGCCATGCAAAAATAACTCTTCATCATCTTTTCATAAATCGTCTATTGCATTCATTACGTAATTATTGTGATTAGGTATGATGTTCCAGATGTTGAAGATGTACAAGAACGTCACCTATTTCTGGTGGATGTTTCTTCGTCGAATCGAGAGCCTTCAACTCCAACTTCAATTAAAATTAATAATTTTGCTGCGGGTTCAGCACAATACCACTAAAAATCCTAAATTAACTCAAGCATACTTTTTCTACAAAAATTAGAAAAAAAAGTTATTTTGCTCTTGCCGCTATATATATTCTGGATTATTTAATCCTTATTTTATTATTCAACAATTGTAAATATTACAACAATTATCTCATCATCAGATTTGAAGAATTACATAATATTGTTGGATAGAATCAGAGTAGACGGTAAAGGATTATCAAAAGTTCCAGTTCCAAACGAGGACGACTACAAGTTCTATGACATGGACGAACTCTTACGAGTTTACTCTGCGCTACTGTAACAAAGGTATCTAAAATATGAGCGCGTATAACGGCCAATTAAATTAGGTTAATCAGTTAAAAAATAGTCTGCTAGTGAGTTACTCCTAAACTTGGACCAACTTCTAGAGAATTATTTGAAGTATAAAATGCAACTCTGCTTGTCCACGGATATCATGAGGAAAGTCGCAATAAGCGGAGCAGTTTCTGTCACAATCGTATTATTTTGATGAGTTAATCATTTTCTAAATATTATTCCGAGGTTAGGTTTCATGTTATAGCAAGTTAATAATTCATTTTAAAATATAACTTGGAGATTTTTATTCAGGTGCGTCTGCTCTGTTCGCGAGTCGAAGCGGTAGTCTTTCTTTTTTTCAATTCCAGTTCGGAGGACGGTGGCCGGGTGGTACTCTTCAAGGGTGACCCAGCGGATCTCATTTTTGCCTCTCTTACTGTGACCTGGCTGTCTTGACATTTTGGCTTGGAACGTTCTTCCCGGCCATGAGATACACTTTTCTCTGCTCTACTTTCAGACTTGCTTCTCGAACTTTCATCTTTCGAGTTTTGCGCTGCTGCATTTAAATAAAAAACTTGGCTTAATTGTATGCAACGTAGAAGAATGGTAATTGGAAGGTATCAATTCACACTATAAATATTTAGCATTAAGTTAGTTGGAGTTTTAGCCCAGCGGTTAAATAACGTGTACTTTGTAAATTCCATATTTCCAATCTTAGAAGCTGTTTCTGATTAGTTGTGTAGAGCTAGTCAAGTCTATTTAACGTCTTGTTGCGTGTTTTTGCGTTATTCAAGCTACGTACAGAACACGGATGAAATATTTCACAAATATTGCAAGCGGCGAATTCAAATTGAGCAAAACTATGCTTACTGGTAATATTTTCGGGTGACTTGCAAGTTGCAACACGTTTAAAATCCCTGCAATTTTTACCGAAAGCACTAGATGAACTATCTATGATACTGAGGCTGATGGCAAATCATAAAAAAAAATAACTACAACCTGCTCAAATCGGTAATTCATCAAATTGTATTTGAATATTTTGAAGAGAGTAAATTGATATTAGTAGCTGGCACCGGATATGCCATTTTTCAACAATTTTACAGATTAATGCATTCCATATATTTTACACTACGTTATCTACAACTAAGAAATTACAAAGTTTTCAAAGATTGTTTTGAAGGCAGCTACAAAAGCATTTATTTTAGCAAAAAAAAAGGAAATTAATGTGTAGGAAAGTATATCGAAAGTATAGTTTAATTAATATAATATTATGAAGGTATGAATGACTGGATAATGACTAAATGTAATTCCATTTTTTGCATTATTTTCAAGTTAATCATGAATTAATTATTACGCTAACTAACCGTCAAACAAAACACTACAGCGTAACAAGACAGAATTGTGACAAGAATAATAAATTTGAAGGAGTAAGCACCTCAAGACAACAAGAGAATCCCTTCGTAATCCACATTAATTTGAATTTTGTTACACCTCGCAAAACAAATATTACAATTTTCTATAGATTTAGAGCTAATAAATCAAACAAAAATTACAGACTTATAATAAAAGAGTTGTTTGTTACGGTGAATGAAATTGAGCATGGGAGAAGTATGAAGGTTAAAAGAGTCGACAAGAAACCGACAGCTTATTTCCAATTTTGTACTGACCATGATGTTTTGGTTTGGATTTTGAGCCACTGCTAAGTCTTTTCCCATCAACCACAGCCACCTTGGCCGTACGCATGGGTAGCTTGGAGATTTGTATCGTGGGATGCCTATGATGCACTGGGGTGTTATCCCTGGAAGTCACTGGGGAATCCTCCATGTCGGACTTTCTTCCTTTGGGAGTCTTCCGAGAGGAGGTTGCCTGGTGTGACATGCTACTCGGCGTTCCACTCATTCTCTCCTTGTGTGGCCTATTACTCGTCTCCCGGAATGGAGGGATAGCCATTAGAGCAGAATCACGGCCACTGCTGCTGTAACCATTGGTGCTGTAGTGGGTTTCTCCTCTGCTGAGGGAGGTACCCCTTTGGGGAGGTTTTGGAGGCCTAGGTTGTGTCTTATGTTTTTCTTGTTGAACCTCTTCTTCCTTAACTCTACGCCTGGATTCTCTTGTCATAGTGCTCTCCTTGTTTCCTTGGGTGACCTGTAGTGGTTTCCGGGACTTTTTTAGTGTTTCGCTCTCTCGCTTGTTACTACTCATTACAGAGTCCCGACTGTTACTTCCGCTGATGTGGGATTCAGTTTCTATTCCTTCCGATATGATTCTCATGGTGGTTGATTTTTTCTCTGATTTGGATAAAGATGTACCCTTTCTGCTATCTACAGATTCGTTCTTTGAGTGATGGTATTTAGATGGGCTGGAAATGTAATGTTCCGGCTCACTGTGAACTTCAACGATGCTTTTGCTCTTGCGATTTGGATGTGACACTTCCGGCACAGACTTTAGAGATTTAATCGAAGGCAAAGACTTCCCAGAATATAGATCGTGACTTCCATATCGTTTATTTTCTTCAGCTTGATGGATAGGGTTTATGGGTGGTTCTGGAATGATTGAAACAATATGACTTTCTTCAGGAGGAGGAGAAGGTTCCAAGGTTCTTTCTTCTGAAGGCTCTTTAGACGAGCTATCCCGTTGCCATGGGTAAATCACAGAAATTTTTGGTAAAGACTTAAGTTCTTCATTTGGAGGCGGCTTGTTTCTAAATCTAAGCTCGGATATCCAAGGAGGCTCCGTGTTTCGACTGGTTGTAGAGTGTTGTTGCTGTTGCTTCTCAATTAGACTCCAGTCGGTTACACGAGTTTCTCTACTTTTCGCCTTGGACACCCACTCAGGCTCCGTACGAACTGACTTGGGGAATGTAAGCGATCGGGATGCAGTAACTGCCTTCTTTTGAGAGGATGTAGAAGATGAACAAACGGACTCTTGCTGGCTTTCAAAATGAGCTGGTCCCTTCCAAGTGTGATCTAAACTTAACACCGGCTCAGGACTTATTGGATCCTTTTCGGAAGTGTTTATAGTCGCAGAAGTATCCGTCATTTCGTGTGAATTAATCATGTCGCTCATAAGATCATTGGAGTCATGATAATTCCCTCCTCCAATCGTAATTATAGACTTTGCTGATAACTTCCCTTCCTCTCTTTTGTTAGATGAAGGTGCCCGAATAGATGGTTTTATCGCCATCTCGTTCACTTCACTATCGGAAGTAATACATACACAAGAGCTGCTAGTATTGCCGGTTGTACTTCTGGAGTAAAATCGTTCTCTTAGTTCAGCGCCAGTTTTCTCAAAAGCTGAAAATTGTAAAGGGAGAATAGGCGTTGGAGGCTTTTTGCTCATAAATGTTGAGGAAGTGGGCCGAGTCGGAATATCACTTGCAATTGAATCAGTTGGACTCATGGCTATGGATCTCGAATTCCTGGAGCTTGTATGAACTCCATTGCTGCTGTATAAATTATGCTGAGAAGGCATCACTGGAGAAGGCACGGAAGAGAAACGTTCCCTCCGTTCTTTCACACTCAGGTTGTGATACTCCAGTTCAGACTTTTCTTCTTCGGATTGTTGCATTGTCGAGACGTTTTGTAACCTGGAGTTATTATCGTTTGTGTAATGGAACTCTACGGATGTAATCTGGGGATGATTTCCAGTTGTAGATACAGTAGCCTCCAAAGTACCCAGCCTGAGTGTTGCATACTGATCCTTTTCTGAAGTTGGAAGAGAGTATGTGCTCGTCGTACTACTGTTGTCTGATGAATGGGAAGCTACACCATTTTGTCGTTTACGGTTTCGATTATTCATCTCAATCAAGCTTCGTCTAGTGGCCAATGGCACGAAAGACCCATTCTCATACAAAATATTTGTAAAGCGGAAGTGCCCTTCTTCGTCATTCTCATTAGGGGTTGGAGAACCTACAGGAGAGCTGGAACTTTCTCGAGAGTTTGTCTTCAACTGTTTTAAATATCTCTGTATTTTCATTTCCCCATAGTTGGAAAGAATATTTTGACTCGGAGAACGAATACCATCCTCAAAATCATCCAAGTGGTTGTCCACGTTGTCCAAGTTGATGAAAACGCGGTGATGATGAGAGCCTTCGTCCGTACCTTCCTCGTAGTTCCCCATGGACAAATCACTTCCAGATTTTGAGTTGCTTGAAGTCAACACTGGAATCAAGTTTGACTCATGATTAGCCTCATCGTAATTATTCATGTGACGATTTCTGGTAGCGTTGGAGTCTTCATGATTATCCCAATGATTTTCGAAGGTTTCAGTAGACTTGCCGATTTGAATGGTGCTGGTCCTCTTTTCTTCACTTTTTTGCGATTTCACTGAGCTTGTGGTACTATCCACTCGTTGACTATCGACCACCTCAGAGTTCTTTTCTATACGTTTATTTCCACCCGTCCCGTTGTCTGAGGTAACTTCCATCTCTAGAATATACGCAGGCTCATTCTTTTCCGGGTTAGATTCCAACGATGACATTGAGGAAGAGGATGAGTACGGTGTAGTAGTAACCGTAGTCTGCTGCTGTTGCTGCTGGGTTGTAGTGGTTGACGAAGTGCTTGAAGACTTCCTCTCACTACGCTTCTTCCTCCGAAATAAGTGCGCAGTGGATGGCTTGTTCTCATCAGTCTCTACAATATTGAAACGACCAGAGTCTGGGGTGAAGTGCACTTCGGTTTTACAAAACTCCACTTTTTTCGGTCCCTTCTTATACGCATCGTTCGTAGCAGAAATACTAGTCACTACGTCATTATCCCTGACAGTTTGAGAAGGCTTATGGTCCACTGAGCAAATCCAAGTTTGGGAGACTTGGTTCACCTTACTGACCTCCTTGAAGTTCCCATTGTAGTCTATTTCATTCTCTTGCTGATGGATGACTTTCCTCCAGGTGGGTACACTACCATTCAAGTTAGTCTTATAACCATCTCTTCCATTTTTCTGCTCCATGTCCCCATTTTTCATAACGAGTTTTGCCTCGATATTCCTTGTCTCATCCAGAATCCGGCTGAGGGAATCATTCAAAAAGCTTAATTGTCTCTGTGTCTCCCAATCCATCTCTTCCTTTTCTTCTTCCCACTCTTTAGTCTCAGGCTTCTCCGGATTAGCGAAGTAACTTCGGAAAGACATTTTATTCAGTAAATCCGGCGTCTCGTCTAACATCTTCAGCAACTTTCTAGATCTCTCCAGGGAAGGAGACAGTGAATTTGCTGAGGAGTTATCATGATGCAATACATCTGGAGTTGAAGTGACTTGTCCATCTTGGTGTATTTCTTGCTCTTCCACTTCCTCATGATGATGCTCATACTCATAAGCATCCTTTGAGCCATAAGTAGACTGACTTTTTTCAGTAGAGGAATCCTCCTCCTCCAACTCGACTATTTCCACGTATGGCTTATCCAATGAATCATGATGTATCGGTATGTCGTAACTAGTTCTTTTACTCTTTTCCACGTTGCTCTTCCTCTCGTACTCTAGAGACTCTTCGGAAGCATTCAAGGTCACGATTGTCTTCTTACTGCTGCTTTTATTAGAGTTATTTATGTTTCTCAAACGGTGCGTAAATGAATCTGGTTGACTATCCTCAAACCGTGAGCTACTATTAGCGTTCGAATCGTAACCAACGTCATCAATAAATTTGCTATGGTTGTGTATATACTCATCCCCAGAACTGGTGCCGGAAGAGATTGTAGAATAAACTTTGCTTTTGATACTCTTCTCAGCGCCTTTATGGAGGTTCTGTATTAGGTCCCAGGAAATTCCAGAAGACCTATCTACATTCCCACTGGATTGATTCTGGAAGCTTGTCATGCTATTGCGATGGTTCTGTCTAACGTTATTGCTCATGTTACTGATGTTACTCGTAGAATTACTAAATTGCTGTAGACTTGAACGTCGTAATCCCCCTGAAATGTTGAATAAGCTCCCATTCTGGTTTTCCTTCGAAGTAGAATCAAAATTTTCTGATAGAAAAGATTTCCTTCGTTCCCTAAAATCATAGCTTGAGTCCCGGCTGCTAGATAACCCAAGCAAAGGAATGGGCATAGTATTTAGTAGTTGAGGTGCCTCCGTGTTCTCCTCCTCAATCACAGTTTTGCCACTTGCTCGCTCAAACTCAGTATCAGTGGAGTCAGCATCTACCTTATGATCTATTTCTAGGGTTGATGAAGACCTTAGTTTAGTCTGTAGCTCCAGCTGAATTTCAACCGGAAATCCGACACGTATCTTTGGCGAAATGTTTTTAAAGCCTACAATCGAAATGCCCGACTGTTCACTCATTTTTCCTGGGTCGGGGTCTGGAGTGTCACGTAGATTATCATCTGAATCTACTAGAATCTGACCATCTTCTGGTCTTAGAGTTTCAGGTCCGTCCTCTGGGCTACTGCAGATTAATGCGGCGGGTGTATGTCGTCTAGTTGGAGGACGACGGATTCCCATCGTTCCACTTCTACTTACTGATATCCTTTCTCGCTGCGTTGATGTGTCCAACGGCGTAAAAGACATCTAAAGAAATGGAAGCGAGCCAAACTTTATCAAAACTGTACTCAATCACACTTCCCATCAACTAAAAACTATCCTCTCGTGTTGAAAACTATTTCATGGGGTAACATGATACGCCTACTGTACAAATTGCCTTTTTCCGCTTCAGGTACTACGCCAAGCTACAAAATAGCTACTACTATTTCAGCAATAACCATAAACATACATTTATACGTTATATTTTTACTATCAATTCAAGACTATAGATTCGTGCAGGATTTTATAATAATTTGCATCTTCATTCATTCACTCTCGCGTGAATACTTCGATTGATTTAGAAAATGCGTATATTATTCGAATCGTAAACAGAAAGTACTTTCCCAGCTTTCAATTTAAAAAGTCGTTTTAGTTTTCAGTTTATTTTTTGGGAAGGGAATTTTACTCAAGAGCTTACAGAGATAGAGCCTCGTTCCTAAAAAAATTATGTACTCACAGCACAAAACCTCATGAGGAACAAAATCATGTAACTCTATACACGAATTACGCATAACATTTCATGTAGATACTTGAACTTCTCAAAAAAACAACGATTCCTTTACACCGTTTGAATGTTACTAAAGTGCTCGTGTTGACTCCAAACTCATGCAACCGTGCATCATGCAACGTAACAATAAAAGGTAAATCGTTGCTCTTTTATAACAACCAACAAACCATTATTCATTACAATTTATCAGGAATGTAATGGCAACAAAACAAAAAAATATATAAAAACTTTTCCTTTTTTTCTACCTGCTGCTAATTCACTACAGCTACTTCACTATTTTCATGATAACGACGATGTCTCAAACGGTGCCAATTTCCGTAGGTAATTGAGCTAAGCGAAATGCTCATAACGCGATATTACTTAAGTGGCGATGACGATAAGGTTTCACAAAAGTAGCATAAATAGCTACATCTAAATATTCTCATTTTTTTCAATTTAACACAACACAAGTCACATTCTTCCACTAAGCCTGGGTGTCGTATATCTAGTTACATTTTTTTCAGGCTAGCGCTCCTAATCACTAATTTAAAAAATCCTCTAAGGAAAATATTTTTTCGTAAATATTGTTTCCGCAGAAAATGAAACTTTAGATTTAAACTAGATTCAAGATTTGTATGAAAAACCGTTATGACACAGTACACTTTTAATTACGTAATAATTAAAGTAGGAACTTACTCTGAGATTTTCAAAATCATCCGCACGACCCCCGCTAACTGTTACAGTTTTTGTAGTCGTTTTGTTGCTCGTCGTCTGAAAATGAGTAAAAAAATATTTTGATTAAACGTTACAATAATTAAATTCTTAATTAATTTTAAGTTGAATTTGAATATTAGTTTGCAGTGAACTAAATTTGATAGCTTTAAAGGAATGGATTACCGGCGAGTTTTTCGATTTGGAGGATTTAGGTTTAGGTGCATGATGACATGCACACGCACAAGGTTTGTTATTGTTATCCATTTTGTCTAACTGGCTTTAAAACTGCCAGTTTTCGGTTATTTAAACAACTTGAACATATCTAGTATTAGACCGTTTAAGCTAACAGACCATAGCCAAAACACTTTTCAACGATGACTGACTTATTGGCAACCTTTGACTAAACTAAATCGTTATTTTGTCTATGGCCATTTCTTCTTGTGATAACAAATAAAAAGGGTTTTTCTTAACTTGAGTTGTTTTGTCATGCGCGAAAACTTGATTGCGGCATTTTTGCAATTGAATGGATATCATGGTAACAATTAATGGAGCTAAGGTGTACAATGTAATTTCTGTTTTGGCCATTTATACCCCCTCCCCCCTACACTACAGTACAATACTAACTTGTGTGGCGAGTTGTTAAATGCGTGCTAATCATTAAATCCTATCAAAGAAACAAGTTCAAAAACGTGCACAACTGCTACTGTTTTTGTTTTCAGAGTTGTACACCTTGATGCCATGTTCGTAAGACGAACCATAAAAATATTACTCTTGTTACGTATTAATAAGTCATGTAAATATATTTTTATCTTTGTATTTAAATAATATGCATAGTTTGTCCAAACTTTGTAGATAATGTGTACCGCTTGTGTAATAAATGCTTTAAAGCAGATAGAAACATAGCTTCGCTGAGGTATGAAAGGATTACAAG
>JAANSQ010001970.1:0-13188 GCA_036850885.1 Lepidocyrtinus dapeste | reverse complement strand
AATTTTTTTTTCTACCATATTATTTAGTAGAATGCATGATGCTCCCAACTGCACTATTGTGTCTATGCTGAAGCAAATTTTAGGACTGCGAACGGGTATGTTTTGGCAACAAACGTCTCTTTTCAATTTCCTCCGAGCCTGACAATGTTTACAGAAAAGATTGAAATGTCAGTAACTTGGAGAACGTAGACTCACTTGAGTTGAGGTGGGCTATACTCAACGCTAAATTTGCGGATGGATGATGAGATCATTAGGGAAAGTGTTGCGAAATTAAGTTTCATGACTTCATAGTTGCATTGTTAATTTTGATACTATGCAGCTCTCCAGAAGCATTCAGCTTATTTATTGGCTTAAAGCGTTCAACTGCTTAAGAGCTGGTGAAACCTGTGATGGGGACAATGACTTGCCCGTGCTGCACTAGGCTGGAGATTATCAGTAACGTAACAAAATAATGGTAGTTAGTAGTGTTTCCGCTCTCAGCAAAAATCCAACTTAGGATTTGAATTCAGTCGGAGTTTGATAAACGAATTCATCAGCTCTACTACTCTTTCATCATGATCAGTAAACATCAAACAGTGTAAAGTTGAAAGGCGAGGACAGAACTAGTATCGATCCTTTTACATCCTGTAAAAATTGAAGGAAGTTTATGGTAAATACTTTGGAAAATGAATTTTCCTACGGTGGATGAACCTGAAAGAACTGATGATGATTGAGTAAATTTGAACTCCATGTTTTAGTAATGTCAGTTCATTCACTAGGTTTATTTACTTTTTACCAGTCTAAATAATATTAACTCTCTAAATAACTTTAGACTTTATGAGCTCTTCTATTTTCGTTCCTGCCCTGGGCAAATATTTACTCGAATTGGCATCTGTATTCTACGACGGTGATCGTGTGCTGGATTGGAAATCCTTCTAGCATAAACTCTTTAAACGATCTGTTAGCTCAAATCTATAAAATTTAAAGTTGAAAATATTTGCAAGAATTGAAAGGGCCTGCACACACAGTGAGAATTTTGAGCAATTTTCATTTTTATGTCAGAAGAACACGATCAGCTTTCTCCTTTGATCAGGGATCTCATCGTGTTTAATTTCTGAGAAATTTTGTTTGACCTTTTCATCTTATGTTTGTATAAATGGAGTAGGTACTTGTTTCAAGAGGCACGAGTCGTGAGCAAAAAATGATGGCGTAAACGTTATCATACACGATACACATACACCCTCCTTTGATTTCTCAGCAGTTTAAAAGTAAGTAGGTATGCTTCAAAGAACAAAAGAGTTTCTCATCTTGTCAAAGTCACTTATAAATTCTCGTTAGCTTCAAGAACATGAAGATGTCACTCATCCTAAAGAAAGAATTTCCTAGTAATATTCCTACTTTATATAAACTAATCTTGAAACCGAAGGGGTTGTTTTTGTAGCACTGCTTTTGTCAATCATAGAAAATTGTTAGGCATAGCTCACGATGAATCTTAAAGATTCGGAGTTGGAACAGACTCAAAATCTTGCGTACTTCATCATTTTCCAAAGTACTTTTTGAACTTCTTGTATACACTTTTGTTTCTCCTTTTCCTCGAATATTTTTCAGAGTGCATACCGCGTATCCAAAAACTTGGAGATTTGGATCTTTTGACATGTTCTTTAGTATTGTTTCAAGAGTCATAAACAACACTTAATGATACCAAAAAATATTTTGGGACAAGTAACGATTCAAAACTTGATCTTGCATTTTCCTCCACAAGAAGTACTGCAGCCAACACAAATCCTCAGTATTATCGAAACTGTACAAAGTTCAACTAGAAAAGAGGAAGTTACATTTGCATTTTTTGTTCATATATTTTCCATCTCCTGTTCCAAAACTTCTCAAACATTTGCAGTTTAAAATTTTATCAGAATGTGTTTGTCGCCGAGGTTGTCTTGCCGGGAAGTTATAAAAACGAGTATTGCTACACGCGTACTGTTATGGGGTTTTATGCACTGGATGTTTACTGTGTTTACTGTAGGTACAACTTTAAATCTTGTAGTTTCTATCGTAGAACGAGACAAACTTAAAGACATGTACAAGTTTTGAAACAGTATATGTTATGGAAGTTTTTTTTGTTACGCTTTCAGTTTTATTTTCTTGGAGGATTTTGTCGCATCTCACCACACACGATTTAAGCATATGGCACGTGCAGGAAGTTTGAAGAAAGAACAAAAGCATCATATGAAGAAAGGCAGATGATAAGAATGTCTGATAGGATGGAGCTGTATGTATTTTACATAAAAATGAGGGCCATTATGAAGCAGATGGGCGCACACTTACACAGTTTTAAGACTTTGCTGGCAAAAATCTTTTGAACAACGAAACGTTGGCTAGGATATCATGTCACCACCATGTACGCATTTTACGCAATCCATATACCTTATTTATGCGAATCGTAAATGAGCAGCGTTTCAAACTGCTTATTTTCGCGTGTTTTTGACTTTCATTGAAATGGTGATTTCCTTGATCTTTGATCTGATCCTTTTCCTCATATCAGAGGAATTGAAGAAAGCCTTTCTTCCTGTGAGGCACAAAAAGAGGAGCATTCTTGTTTGATGGGTGACAACGCTGTAGACAAGATCGTAAATAAAATTGGAGACATTAGAGTGAAAGCTTCTCTTTTTCGATTCCCTATATTATAATTAGACGTTATCACTGTTATCAATCCAGAGTTGTTTGAGGCGTTTCGTAAAACTTGGGGTTGTTCAACTATTTAGGACAAAAAATGTGTTGAGATGCGCAGATACATAACAGTTAGTTCCAACTTTCGTTAGCATATTTTGCAGAAATAATATTAGTTGTTTTTTCATGTTATCATCATGATCATATCATCATTTCAAGATTCTTTGTCAGATCTGCCAATACTAGGAAATGTTTAGTTTATACAGCCATTTAATTTCCATAGATTTCCATCTGATTCGTCCACACTACTCCAGACAATATCTCTTGATTCTCTTGTTCAATAATAAATTTCATCTTCATAAGAACTTACTACGTAATAACATTTCCATGTAATGAATGAATGCACGTGGATCTCTCATTAGGTACCTTATGTTTACCCTTTCATTCAAGTAGATGAATTTCGAGATGATACTATCCCATAAATTTTCTCTAGAGAGGATGATGACCCTTTTAGTTCACCCTGTAGATTCCACTCTAGCTTTTCTCTCAAACACAAATTTTCAATCAGCTTCCAATCTCCTGGTTATAGCAGACCAGTGAGCCCACAAGATCTAGATTTATTCTCTTTCCAACCAAAATACCCCTTAACGTCATTATTTAACCTCGTCTCTTCTCCACATGAGTATTTATTAACATGTTCAGAGCGCCACAAAATCATCTCTTTTTACTTTTCAATTATACCCTATGCTTTTGTGTACATACTTCCATTATTTAATTTGATCGTTAAACCAGGAAAATATTTTTCCTCGATAGGATACTCCACTGGTCTCCCACTGATTGGGTGGAATAATGAAGGTGATTAAATGAAAAGACGGAAGGAGAGCTCTCACTTTGTATCCCTTGCTATTATTAAAGCCTTGTCACTTTTAATGATACAAACCCATCATATCACCTATACCCATATCAAGTATCACGGTATTTCCTCTGCTTCCTCCTGTCATCTCATCTTGACGGAATCCAGAAAATGAAAAAGTTGTTTTTAGAACACGTCAAATTGCATTGTCCCCTTGTACATACTTATTTCGGATCTTTACACTAGGGAGGAATTCTATTGATTGGTTTTTCATACTGCATGAAAAAAATCCATCCGAAAGTCAATATTCTCTCTCTCTCTTGGCATAGTCGTCATGTTCTCTCGTAACTATTAAGTGTTATGATATGATGTGCATGATCACTCTGATCAGAATATATTCTCTTCAGCTTATTAATATTTTTTCGTTTATATTCTATCTATATACTGTTGTTGTCAATGTCGTTGACTTTCATTCCGTTGCATTGCATTCTTCCGACAGTACCATAGTCCCAACAGCATCTCCTCGATAGAGACATAGGCACTATAGGCACTTCCCTAAGCGGCACGAGAAGATGCGTTCCATTCGTAGACATAGAAGAATGAGATAAGCCGATAGAATAGCTTTAGAATCACAATTACATGAAGATATCAGGAAAATAGGGGAATTATGAGAGAGGGTGAAAGGTGACATGTAAGTAAAAATCCATCGTGGAGAAAAAAATTCACTGCCTTAACCTTCATCCCATTTAATTCCAATCTAGTGACTTTAGGAAAAACTGCGTTATATGGTATTAACGTACACAATTTATAAATCCAAGTTGGTTTTTTTGTCCTGAACTCTTTAAAAAATATGAATGTGTTTGAGCTATACGGGAATATTATGCAAAATAATAATGGCATGGGATGCGATATGATCATGTGGCTTTTTTTATTGTTACGTGCACATTACAAACATAAAATGAAGCATGGCAATCTGCCTACCGGTTTTAAACTATATTCCCCTCTCGCAAGTATCATCTTGACTAAAAATACATTTCAAAGTTATGGAAAGAGTTTTGGCTTGATCTTTGGCTTTGGTTTGTTCCTGGGAAAGGAAGCACTTGAGTATATTTATGACACTGCCTGAATCTTTTTTCAAAGGAATGTTTTTGTTATTATTATTACCGGTATTGTTTGAAATATCTACGTCTAGGTTTTCTCCCGTAGCTTGCATCGCATCGCACACTCCTTTAAGGCAATAACAATAATAATAATAAAACGAGTATAAGCATGCATGCGTATCATCCGCTTTATTTCCTCAATGGAAAAAGTTAACAAAGCTGAATAATAATGGGAATGATTATGATGGCGAAAATGATAATGGGCGATATACATACACTTTAGGCTTAAGGAATACATTGATTTCTTACCGAGTCTAGTAGTTTTGACAAGTTTATATATTTTTAGTAAGAGACAAGGAAAAAAATGAGGGAAATGTATTAATAAAAATGCAAAAAGCCATGATACAAAGAATTTGTCTTGCTCCGATGTTTTGGAATGATGAGATCTTTCCTTGGAATCAAGCATCTTATTTTCATGAGCACTCCCTTACTTATATAATGCGGGACTTTGCTACAGAAAAATAGAATATTATTTTGTTAGGCATAGCGGAAGAAATGAGAGTTGTTAGTGGCACTATTCCAGAGAGTCAAGAGGCTATGGGCTACACTCACTCAACCAATTTCCCCCCTATTCAGTCCCTCACGAGAAGATTTTTTTCTTAGGAGTCACAATATTCGAAGCTATTATTATTTTCAATAATATCATGTAGAATGGTACATTACTTGTACATGCATACACTTTCCTCGAAATATTTGAATGCTGAATTGAGCATTTTCTCTTCAATTTTGCACTTATTCCAAGTCCTGGAAAAATAATAACAATGTGCGTCTACATGTTCCTATATCATTAGTAAAGTATTCTTAGAGCATGCTTCAAAATAAGCTAATACCCTTTAAATTTTTGCTTACAAGTCACAACCAGTAGTCTTACATGTTGGCAGCAACGAAGCTCGAAAGTATTTAGAAAATAAATTATAATTGATTTTTAAAAGAGTTGAATTAAATAGACTAGAGGAGTCTGGGACCAACGAAATGCAGCTCTCCGTGCCAAATTTACTAGTCGTTTTCTTATTTAAAAATAATACGTGTTGGTTATGAGACAGCTTTGAATGTTTGAATCATTGAAATGGGAAAAAAAGTCTAGAGGAATTCCGGTGGCGACTTGGAAAAGTACAGCATAAATCTTATTGACATCTTTGGTTCTTTTCTTTCTTTTTTTGAAAACGTGTAATGACTTGAAATAAGATTCCTGCACTCTTNTAAAATGCCAAAAGTGTATTTTTTTGTTTCATTATTTTTTCTAGTGACTTTTTAATGCACTTTTTAGAAACTGCGAAGGAATAATTGTGTTTTGATAAGCTGGGAAAATGTTTGGTTTACTTTTTAAGGAAAAGTTATAGTTTATGGGAAGCTTCTAAGTAAACTTGGTGAGATCATTCACTTGGGAAAATTTGCCGATGAAACTACATTTTCTGAAGTTAATGTTCTTGCTGACGGGAGCAATTTTCCAGATTTTGAAATTTGTAAACATATACTTGGAAAGCTGAATGGTAAAAGTTAAAAAAAAGAATGTAAGTGATATGTAAGTGGTGGTGATGGTATAGTTCAAGTAACAACATCTTTTTTCTGTAAACAAGGCCAATATCCTTAAAAAGTATCTAGACGAAAGAATATTCAATTACTTTCCGTTCAGAAATAGGTTCAACTCGTGAATCATTCTGATCATGAAAAGTTTTTTGGAACAAAACCCACGAAAAAGAAATAAAGCAGCTCTTGAGGTCATGCTTGTTAAACAGTTCTTAATTGATTAGTGCTCTTAACTCTTGTTCTTTTGAATGGGATGGATACACAAACTATGAAAGTTTTTTTTTTGGTTTGATGCATCTTCAAGAGTCAAGTTTAGTGCAGCCTATGGCACAGAGTGCAACTAGGGTCAATAAAAATGAATCAGAGTCAGAGTCACATTCACATTACTATCCCACACAACAAGCTCAACCATAAAAATAGAACATTTTTTATGTCTTTGTGTAGGCTTAAGATTAAGACGGTTTGTCCTTTCTGCACATACACACGAGATGCACTAGAAAAAAAGAGGTTCGAGTTCAGTGGCAAGACTAATAGACGTAATGACATTTCCCAGCCCAACAAAAATATATTATTTACATTAAGAAGTTGCACAAGCTCTTCTTTAAATCTTCTGGGTTTGCAAGACGGAAATGGTTTAAGCTAATGCTAAGTGGGAATGCATTATATTCACTTTATTTTGTAATTTTCGGGTAAATATTTTCTTGCAGTTTTCATACCCTCACATGAATTTATTACGTAAGTAGTAAGTATAGTCACATGCCCAGGAAAAGTAAATCTCGAAACTTTACTCATCGGTATGCTATACCCTTTTATGGTTTGAGGAGGAACTTTACGTGAAATAAAATTTGCTTTATTTTACTTCGGTGTCAAGAGCCTCTAGTCGTTAGATTGTCCAAGGACGTGGTAAATGCAAAAATTATTAGGGAGTGAGATACTAGTCAACGTTATAAATAATAAAAATCCAAGTTGCGAAACTTGGCTTCTTTGTTTTATAGTGGCTAGGCTTCGTCTGGTCGATTTCTCTATTCAACTATTTTTTTAAGAGGTTTTGGATTGAGGGAGAATAGCAGCGGCACCATGGCTCTTGTAGATTTATGGGAGGTGATGGCAATACGATGGTCTTCCTCTAGCTTACTTTTTTTCTGGTAATATATGCATCTCATAAAATATTTTTTTCTGGGAGGCTAGGAGTAAACGGAAACTTTTCAAAGCGTATAGGTTTATGCAACCTTTTATTTTTTCAAACTTGGCTTAGACCACGTCCCTTGTTTACTTCTTCTTAAATGTTTAATGAGCCTAAGAAATATGTACATGCTTGAACCCAGACCAACAACGGAAAAAACCAAAGGGATGCAAACCAGCATCATGCAAACCAAAAGTTTTGCTAGTTTAGGTAATTTTTTGTCTTTCTCAGGTAAAACATATTATGCAGTTTGAACCATCTTTTGCTTTGGTAGGATCAGAGTTGCATAGAAGATGTGCAGAATGTAAATGAATGTAGAGACTGTCCTCAAGAGAAAAGGTAAAAACAGTCTGGGCTTTTTCTCAGGAAAATGGAGAGAAGGACCTTTCCTATTTTTCCCGTTGAGTTGACTACATCAAAAGGAAATTGAGATTTGAATAGTCCCAAAATGGCTTTTTTCCTTCACTCACTTTAGCGTAATGCACATTGTCGGATGCTTACTCCCACACGTAACACTAGGGAATATCCCAAGGTACAGGATATTTTTTCATTTACAATATTGAATTGAGTTTGAATGATGATGCAAATTTTCTTTTCCTTCTTCCTGAACAGTATTTTCCTAGACTGTTTTTGAAAAACTTGCTTTATTTGTTGCTCACATCTCATATCACACTACATCACTTGCAGGAAAATCTCTAGGAAAGCGGTTGCTTCCCTATCTTCCCAAGTAAAGTCTATAGAGACCCCTATTTCTTGTTTCCTGTGTGTGAAAGCGGAAGTCAGTGAAGGGTAACCAGAGATGGATGGATGGATTAGGTATGCATAAGGAGTTGTGTATGGGGGATGATGATAGTACTCCATCTTGGAAATTTCTTATGTGATTGAAAAACGAATTCTGGAGATGTGGACACCTCTTAACAAAAAGAGAAAAACTTTTTCTACATATTCACCCAGCCACAAAAAAAATAAAATATGGGAATGTCTACTTCTCTTTTTCCATTTGCCGTGCGAAAAATATTCTGCAATATTGGGACTATATGCATATCTCAACTTTGACAAATTGAAGAGTAGCTATGGAGTTTTGAGTAGACAAAGTTTCTCCATTTGGGAGCTGTTGTAGTGCTCGATGAACCTACCACGAGAGCTTACTCACTTTCTAAAGGTATGCTCTTCGTCTCCTTGACAAGTTTTTAATACAGTTTCTTTCCATAAAAATGTACATACGAATAGGTTCTTCTCCAGACAGAGTTTAGATGTGAGTAGAAAAGTTTTCTAACTTTTCTTTCTATTATTGGTTTCCATTTATTTCATGGGAAATGCATACATTATTTTCAGGTTTTGGTTGGGAATGGCAATACAATCTCCGATTTCATTTTTATCTCTTTTTGCCTTCTCTCAATACCCTTAGGGTGCTTTACTTACTTTTCACTAGGAGGATTCATCCTTGCATATTTTTTATTATTGAAAATAACAGTTTTTACAACTACGAGAAATATCCATTTCGTTTGGTTTCCTGTCACTCAAACAAAAAGGATAATGTTGAGATGTGCAGAGGGAAAGCCACAGGCATCCGTTTCAACTTTCTCCTTGAATAACTTTTTCTTTTTCCCACTTCCGCCAGAAAATATAGGTAATGTATTCAATAATACTAGTAGGAACAACACTAACTCATTTCAATATGACTTGTGGAGTGGATGAAGATGTTCTCTTAAACGGAGAAAGTGGCTTAAGTCTCTTTTTTCAAATATTTTTCTGAAATGTTTGAGAGTCCTATTTTTTAGGATTTTTATTCTCTCACTTTGCTTTTGTACTTTTTAATGTATATTTTCCGGTTTGTCTCCCACTTTTCAGTATTATCATCTCCTAAACCCCAAAAAGAAATAGTTTATGTCAGTAGGAGTGAGATGGGATGTGATTCGCTTCGATGTGCTCTGCCACCTTAAAAAACTCTATAGGAAAAAGTTTCTTGCCTACATCTTCTGATTGTCTTCTCTTTTGTCATCCTATTTCCACAGGAACTTTTCTTTCGAGTCAAATCAGTCTCTATTATTTTTATGTTTATCCCTCTCTTCCTCCTCCGCAAGTTTTTTCCCGAGTTGTCTTTATTCACTGAATCAAGCATAAAGAAAAGAATGATTACGACCAAAACAATGAATTCCTTTTTTTGTAGTTTTTTTTGAGACAAAAGGTTGCCTCTGAAAGGAATTCGCTCTTTTACATTGCATTTACCAATGTTGTGTGGCTTTTCTTCCCCTCCAATAACTGTGAGCACGTCCAATCATTTTTATTCCCTTGTCACTCCATCTCGTAGAAATTAGAAAGTGCAGTTGTTCCCCCAAAATAATTTATAGGCAAGTATTTAATGCAGCACAATTCTTCCTTGAGAAATAAAAACGTGATCTTCCTTCATGTTTGGAGAGATGCTACTGACGTGCTGATGAAACTGAAAAAGTTTTTGAGTAGAAGTTATTCCCTTGTCACTCCATCTCGTAGAAATTAGAAAGTGCAGTTGTTCTCCCCAAATAATTTATAGGCAAGTATTTAATGCAGCACTATTATTCCTTGAGAAATAAAAACGTGATCTTGCTTCATGTTCGGAGAGATGCTACTGACGTGCTGATGAAACTGAAAAAGTTTTTGAGTAGAAGAACCGGAGATTTTTTTATAAACTGGAGAAAATTAGAAGTGCACGTATTGAACCCGTCTTTATTGCATCCTTCCCGAATACTACTTCCCAAAAACACGTATAATAAGCACGTGGGAAGGGGCTAGAAAAAGTTAAGGAAAAGTTTGTACTTTTTAAGTATACCTTCCCCTCCGCATGTCATCCATTACGTGTACTTTACTACAAAATAAGAGCACCGCTCCATAACATTTTAAGGTGTTAATAATAATTAAAAAAAGCAAGTTACTTTTTTGATTCCATGCTTGGTCACTCTTTAAAATAGATTTCTCCCTTATTAACTTTTTACTCCCACTTAATTTTTCAAGACGCGAAGCGTAGAATGTAGATATATCATAATTCTAAATTTATTTTTTTTTTTTTTGACGATGAGCATCTGGTGGTGGTGGTGGTGTGGACTCCACAGGGGAAAATCCTTTTATTTAATGAAACACATAATTGAATACGTATACGTACATTTTAGTTAGCTCCGTCTTCCAATTTCCAAATTATGGTCTATCTTATTTTCTGTGTGCGGAAAATAGAGACACGGGGTCGTAAAAGGAGATAAAAGGATGTGCTCTAACTTTCTCTTAAATTATGTTCCACTCATGCATTCATGCAATGCATTTTCTGCGGAAGAAGGTGTCAAATGAAATGGGGTTGGTTTTTCCATACTTCTTGTCTCCCTTCCGTTTTTACTCCACAGAATGATTACTGTGTCAAATGAAATGGGGTTGGTTTTTCCATACTTCTTGTCTCCCTTCCGTTTTTACTCTACAGAATGATTACATTTTCCCCTACTCAAGAGAAAATAGTAAAATGCGTATCTGTTGGCTGTACAATGTCACGGAAGAGAAGATGGGAGCATGAACTACGACGGGCAAAGATGAGGTATTAAATTGGGTATTATAGTGTTTCCGCTTGGTTTTGCATTTGGAGTGGAAAGAAAATAAGTCGTTTTTTATTAAGATTGGTGAACAGAATAAAGAAGTTTCGCTTCCATTTCTGCTAAAAAATTAGAAAAACATGCCACATGCCTGACTTCCATCTCATCAGAAAGTAATGGAAAGCTCAAACAAGCATACGAGATATAATTTTTCAAGACAATGTGTTTCATGTAAAAACTTCAATTTTGAGAGGATGTACTAGGAATTGTAAATTTTTGTCAATTGTTTGAAGTCATTTCGTTATAAAATTTAAATTTGAAGCTAGGGAAAGTCCATTCTTAAAATTGAAGGTGGTTTTTTGCCCATCTTCATTCTTTAAAAGTGCCCCCTCAAAACAAACACGAAATGAGGGACAAATTTTGTTAATGCATTCCCTGGGTAGCAACTCCTTACCTAAGTACGATTTTATTTCACTCTGCACTAGATGCCACCTCAAATAGAGGTGTAAACGCAATTTGCTTGTCTTACGTTTCAAGTTTCTACAATGCATTCGATTAGCAAGTGTAGGGGAAAGCAGTTTGTCAGTATAAAAAAGCGTACGAGAGATTGGTTGTCTTGTTATGCCTTATTTGTAAAAAGAAGATTACTTTTGACAGGAAGAGACAAAGCTTTTCTCCGTCTTGGTGGCTAAATGGTGTTACATTTGTAAAGAAAGATATGGTTGATTTGGGTTTCGTGTAAGGCTCAACAGCTCAAGTCATCCACATTTCAACTCCATGCACTCATTTCGAAGTTGCTCTTAGTAATTTATTTCTCAAGAGACTTGAAGAGTAAAAAATCTTTCAAGATTGAGTGATGCAAAGATAGGGATAAATGCGTCTATCTAAACTAATCTGAATGAAAGTTTTGTTATGGCTGTTTGGGAAAATAGGTAAAAACGTCTTCTTCTTAAATGCATTACAAAAACTTTAACAGAAGAATGAAGAGTTTACTTTAGTTTTATAACCAACTCCACTTAATTTTTGAGAGAATACAAACATTAGCATAATCAAACAACAGTAGTTCAGGTTTTTGGGGTGAAAAAGCTCTTTAAAGTTGGCCTATTAATGTCAAGTCATATAAATATGTATTTAGTTTTTTGTCATACACTTCAAGGAAACACGGCCGTTAAGTGCTTGCATCAACTTTGACGTTAGTACACTTCCGTTGCAAAGGAGAACAAGGAGGAGGGAAGAAACTGACTTGGAGTCTCCCACGTACCCTCACTCCTCGTCTTAAACTTTCTTTGTTTGGTCTAACTCTTATTGTTCAAGTTTGGAAAAAGTGTTGGAGAACAAGAGAAGAAGGATGATTTGAAGAGGTTGCTCAGTTACTGTGTTTGTTCCTCTGTCGCCGTAAAAGTTTTTTTTAGAAAAAAGAATGCGACTTTTTTATTGTAGTGACCCGCGAAGTGGGAAAAGAAAAAAAATGACTAAATATTGTTTACTCTTAGTTTCTTTTTTAGCTTGGAGCAAACTATAAAAAATATATTATGACGGTTTTTTTTGGAAAGGATACGATACAATACATAAATACATATAATGGAGACTTTTACGTTAGCATGTATTTTTGTTGTAGTTGTAGTGCAGCAAAATGTGTGCTTGTTCCTTTCTGTCACATAGCCTTTTTTCATGGTCCAACGATCACGTGCTAAAATAGGCAAAAAAAAGTGGAGGATTGGAGTCGGAAGTGAAGAGCAAAGTATTTTTTTTTACTGCAAAGCAGTCTTTATCTACGTCTCGTTCAATTTCGTTGTGTATTATTCTTCGTCTGTTTAGTAGGCATTCACCTGATAAAAACATAAAGAGACGAAAGACAAGTTATTTTTTTCGCGTGTTTTATATTGTGTCATGTCATCTTTTTCCAACTTTCTCTACAAAAATACAGCAAATACAGTACGCGATAGTTTGTAGGATCGTAACTTTTTTTTGCGATATTCCCGGGGAAATTCCTCCCATCCATAAAGGACTTTGTGAGATTCCCAGTGGAGGATTTTCTGTCTAAAGTCAATTACATCTCAACACTACCTCACATTTCCTTGTCTCCGGGTGAAAATGAAAACAATGTCTAGAGGGGGAAAAAATGAAACTTTTGTGGATGAAATACAAAAAAAAGTCTGATGAACGGATCAAAACATGATAAAAGATATAACCTTACCTGGATTTTAGTTGTACGGCTCCAAGGACTTTTTTATTATCTGGAAACCAATAAGGAGGAAATACTAAAGA
>JAANSQ010001969.1:0-13188 GCA_036850885.1 Lepidocyrtinus dapeste | reverse complement strand
ATATGCCCTCGTATGACTTCCTCCTACATGTTCTAGTCATGCAATATAGTCTAAATACCGTATTTTGTCAAATAAAAGGAAGCGACATATTAATATTTGCTCTTTTAGAAAGTAAATCGCACCTCCTTGCATGTATTTGCAAGGCTACGGCAAAATCAATATATTCAACCATTTCGAAGTCGCCTTGGGCAAAGTACTACAACATTTATTGTCCAGCCTGTACCTGTCAAAAGCTCACGCATGTGTACCCTGTACTGGACAATTCGCAAAGTTTGCTAAAGTTTTGTAGTTTGTTTTCGCAGTGATTTTAGATAATATACTACAAGTTATGTAAAGTGTGTCATGTACCTAACGTTACTTCCCAAACGACCCACCCTTAGGTCCAAACTATTCTCAGGTACAAAGGAAGTTACAGTGTTTATCTCCAACATGCCATCTCAAACTGCCCTACATGGTCATATGGTCAACGCCTGAGTAAAATGGTACATTCCAACGATAAAATATGAAGCTCAAATATTTAAGGAATGTTGCTTTGCTTCTTAAACTGCCTACGTAAATACGCGGGATGTGAAACTTTCCTCTTGTTCTTTTTGACAAGTGCATAATACATACCGTACACCTTTCCCTACTTTCACTTTGACTTTTAACGTTCTGCATAAATATTCATGCAAGCTTTTTTCTTAAGTGTGAGTTTGTCCCAGGAAATAGGTACGTTGGGAGCATTTCCCGATTAAATAGTACGATGACGTGACACGACTCCCCTTTCTCCCATGCTTTCATTTTTGAATGGCAAGCACGAAATTTTTCGGGATTTGTGTGTAATTAATACCAAAGGTGGGCTTCGGCCTAAGAATTCCCTTCGATCATATGCGAAAATTCTTGTGCATTTAGAACAGTTTATATGGTAGCATTTTCCTTTAAAAATGACTAGAGTTATTGCACTATCAGGGAAAGAATACGGGCGAAACTTTTTCGATACTTTCTTTCCCCAAAATTGAGACTGGCTACAAAGTACCTTCACAAAGCTGGTGCCGTTAAAGAAGTGTAATAATAGTAATATACATTAACCGTCTTATAGAATTATCTAAATTAAAAATCTCCTTTAATGTATTATTATAAAAATACCAATGACCCTGAAGGATTTTAATGCTAAAAACATTTTTAAATCTGGATTAGTGGAAATGCAATAGCATTAACTAATAAATTTCATCCCACGTTGATTAAAAATAGACTATTAAGTGCGAGTGGGATTTTTTATTGCGCTTGTTTTCCTCTAGGATCATTCAATGTTTTGTATATTGCCTGGTTACAGTTTTTATCTTTGAGAAAAGCATTGGAAAAGAGTATCTTTACTTAGCGTGCAAGGTCTTTCCACCCTCAATTTTTCACCATGAAAGGAATATAAGATCCAACACCCACCCGAAATGATAATTTTTTAGGAAGTACCGTCAGAGAAACGGATGTGGATCAGTGCTCACATGTTACTAATAACACGCTTGGGACTATTGCAAACATGATTATGGCTTAAAGGTAAAGTAATGGATTCTTCGAACAGAGGAACCGTCCCAATATTCCTGTCTTCTCAAAGTAAACATTGCTCGAATGTAACATAGTTTGTTCTACGTCCTGTAAATTTTTCTCATTTTATATTGCAGCCTGTACTCTTCCTGTATCAGTTAAAATGTACTGCGACTTTTTCTTAAATGTGTCAATATTTCAGATACAACTGTACTCACGGTTATACTCTTCATTCCACCTTCTGTGTAAGAACCCACACCAAACAAAACTCTGTACACTTGTCTGCATGCAGGTAGATAAATAGAAAACTTTAAGTTAGAGTACATTATTTTCCGGTTTTTTTTGGTCAAGCGCCACTTGCAATGGTTGTCAACTATGTACACACACTTTTTTAACCCTTTCAAATCTTTATGAAGCTACGTCTCTATCTGCTTTAAAGCATTTATTTTCCAGTTTTTTCGGTCAAGCGCCACTTGCAATGGTTATGTCAACTATGTACACACACTTTTATGGCGACTTACACAGTTGAAATTTTGCAAATATTTAACCTGCTAGGAAAAGAATCGATGAATGTCACGTTCGTCTAGGTGCATAAACTATTAGTTATACATTTTGCAGTTTTCTCCGAACGTGTTTGCACAAGTTCAATTTTTCAAGTACAACTCCAGGCCATTTTTATGGCATGCAGGAAACGAGAAATGACCAGGTATGAAATAGTAAACGTGTTAACTTTTTTTAGAAGGGGAGGTAGCAAGACTCCCAAATGTAAATATTTTAATGTTAAAAAAATTACCAAAAATGCATTTTCCCTTCCGGTTTAAGTGCTTTTAAAGAAAGATTTATCCACCCAAAAATTTATATCAGTACAGTAGTAAGTACTTGCACGGGATGCATTTTTTGTTTCTTTAAAANGTAAGTACTTGCACGGGATGCATTTTTTGTTTCTTTAAAATCATTTTATTCACGCAAGCAAACGTGTAATGTCCTCGGGAGAGTATAGGGACATATTCACACTGATTGAAAAAACGGGCGAGAGTGGAATTTATTAGGGCGTTTTCAACAAATGCCCTCTGGCCTTTTTCGTGAATGGGAGGAAGATGAGTTTGTTCAAAATAATCAGTCCCTAGTCTTTATACATTCCGACACTAAGTAAACAAATAATCAAGGTAACCAGTATGAAAGTGATAGAGGATTGGGCGTGTTATATAAGCAGGATGGAAAAACAAGTTCCGCCATATGCAGAATTGACATGAATAATTTATGCAGTCTTATTATTTTCAGCCCAAATAAACTATCTTTTCATAAAAATCAGCCTAGCTGGAACTAGCAGGTACAATCACAACGTAATCCAGTTCTGTTTACATTTACCATTCTTAAGCTTAGGATGAAATAGCTGAAATATTCATACGAAGTTTCAGCAATTTTTGAAGCAACCGATAGCGAAACCAAAACATTGTAGAATTTTTATAGTAATGTATATTACTCAATCATCGCTTTTATTTCAGGCTTTGTTCTCATGGCCATATAGGCCATACTGAATAGTTGAAAGCTTGAATGACTATTATCCTACCTGCTTTCACCGGCAGAAGAGTAATGAAAAATGCGTGTCATGTAGCGCAAGAGAGCACACGCGAATTGGGATACTTAGACTAGAAGAAAACTGCTCCTTAGCGTGATTCACATTCCGTTTAGCTGAGTAATATTTCTGCCTCCCATGGGAAGCGTAAAAAAAGGAAAACAAAAACTAAGCAAGCAGAAAACCGTCCCATTCATGAATGCTTTGTTCTCCTGCTTCCAGAGAGAACCTTGCTCATCGCAGGGCGTATGCTTTCCCCTGGAAAAAGCTTGACTACTTGGTCCTACGAAGCAATGCTGCTTTAGCCTCTGTACACAAATTATGAGAGCGTTTGAAAAATTCCCCCACTTGCTGACAAAGTCCAACATGTTTCGCAAAAATCAATGAGTCATTTTTCAGGAGTATAGGATACCATTCACCGAGGTAAATTTTTAATGGGAAATTACCGGTATGACAAGGTCAATATAAAACATACCGAGCTTAATGTATACAAGGAAAGAATTACTCAAACACCTAAGCTCGGGTAGAAAAATATCGTGTTTGGACTACAAAATAGTGTTAATACCACATTTCCTAGAGTACTCGGATGTGTAGATGCTGGCGCTGTAAAATATTAATGTACGGGGCATCCTAAAAGAATTATCAATATTCAGAGCATAATACCGTTTATAAAATGATCAGTCGGCATCAACAACTAGGTACTAGCTAGTTACATGTTTTTTCCATTTTAACTGACAAAAGAACATCGTTATTCATGAAATTAGAATACAAAACGCACAAAGTAATGTTTTATTAGTAATGGACTGGTCCATTTTAATCCTTAAAACTGAAGCAAAAAACGAGTGGGAACATAAAAGCTCACGTAAGTACAAACTTGAGCGTAGTAAAATGTGTAGAGCAAATCTTTATCTTTCAATTTTTACTTTTTTGTTTCAAAGAAAATCCTTAGTTTGAGCTATCGACGACCATGTAAAAACAAACTTTTGAAAAGTTAATGTGATAAAGAGGCACGATTTTTCTTGGAGGGAAAAGAGAGAAGAAAGTAAGAAAGTATTCAAACTGCTGGGATGAGCACAGCTCCTTAAGTTCCCTTTTTATCAGAGAATATACAGGCAGAGAGCTATTAAAATACATTAGTTTTCACGCGTGTCATAATTTATCGAAGAGGTTTCCACCAAAGAACCACTGGAGAAACTTGGAAGAGAAATAAAACTCGCTTATGAATACATTCCTCGTCTACCATTTTGGAGTAAGCTTCAAATGTAAAATATATTTCTTTTACTTGGTTATTAACGTCCACTAAAGAAGTTAAGGTGGTTTTCAGAGTAATGCGTATTAGGTACGTTAGCTAATGTACAAGCATGGTATAACATTATTCATTAGACAGCTGGTAAATATGTATTGTTCATATAAGAGCCTAAAAGGAAATTCGATTCAAGGATGCTTAATATTATGAACAATATTGACCCAGTGGCATTTACTTTCGCTAGACGTAGTCGCAAAGGACACCAAACTAACCTTTGCACTAATAACAAATTGCTCTCACTTAACTCTCCCTCTTTTCCGGCCTTCTTCCATTTTCTAAATAGATTTTCCACCGAGTTCTGTATCGACTCTACATTTATTATGCATATTAGCCGAGAGAAAAAACGTGGAGAAAGCGAAGAGTGTGTATAGTTGTCGTTAGTTTACTTTCCACAAAGTGCTGGAAAAAGGTCACCAAACCTCAGGGAAATATATATCATGGTCGTGTCCCGCTAATATATGATTGTATTAAATATGCAGATGATGATGGAAAGTTAACAGAAGGAGGACAAGGGCTTGAACATAAACTCTACAAGAAGAGAATCAGAGTGGCGATCAAGGCCACGACGTGAAAGTCCCTATCGAGTTATTGTTGTCATTAAGTCCACACAAGAAAATGGGCCGACGCAACACAGGAGTTCAGAAGAAGGTCATTGTTAAAAGTGTTGCATGTTCAACAGAGAAACTGCATATAAAGCTTTTCGTGTCCAATCTACATGATGAAAGAGGATGGACGAGACCTTCCAACAGGGAGCCATAACTATGCTCCATATAATAAAACCAGAAATAAACGGTAAAAGATGGACACTAGTCTAATGTATTTTATCGTTAATGATTTGATTTCATAAATGGATTGGATTGCTTTTGGAACACAGGGGCTAATCAATACATTACCTAATGTACCTATTTACCTAGAGCAAAGTGCTTCAGAGATTTGAGTCAGATAAGAGGCAAACTTATAAGTCAAGAAATGGTGAATCAAGCCAAGAAAACACTCATTTCTGGAAATGCATCATTACATTCAGATTGACTGGTTTCCGACATGTTATTCCAATTTTCTGAAGAGCCCACTCGATCTTATTTATACATTTTCACAGGAATAAAACCAGTACACAAATGTTCAAGATTCTTTTACATGAATCTAAATGGATTATGATCACAAGCAAAATTTAATATCAATAATTTCATCCTTCAACAAAATAAAACATTAAGCTCATCACGTGATGTAACGATAATGAATGCATAAGCAATAATAGCAAAGTGTAGTCAATTTGGATATTCCAGTTCAGATCTCATGACAATAACAACAGAGTTCCCTTTAATATTTTATGACTTGTTCTCTGTTCCAGTCAGCAACTTTCTCCGAATAATAAATTGGGAAAGCGTGCATAAAACTTAGTTCACAATCATAGGTCAACTATCATTCTACCATAATACAAGTTAACGATCATATCAGGAGGTATCTTGGAAAACACTAAATCTAATTTGATATTTTTTTTCTCGGTTTGATGTTGATGAGAGCGATTCATTGACAAGATGAAAATATATTGGTTCAGGACATGCCTAGAAGGAATCAGATCTTTTAGCCAAAATAAAGAATGGCAGTTGATATATCATTCATCCATGAATGACCAACTCTGACATCTAATTTTCTGCCATCCAATTTATTTAGTTCAATTGGTAAAACCTTTCGGCCAATTATGTGAATATGGATACGAGCCGCAAGCACACATAGGTAACCTCAAAGTCTAGAAGATACATATCTCACCATCAATTTTTCGACCCATCTCACTCGCCTATCTATTTACCAGAAATTGATGCCAGAGAACTTGCTCCCTAGAACATTCAAAGGGAGATGAAGATGAAGGCGTAGTAGAAAAAAAATACTCTTAAACTAGCAGTATTTTTTTTGGTATAATTCCAAATGTGCTCAGCCTACTGACTAAGCACCAATTCAAAAACAATTGGTATGTATAAATCCACCAGTATTAAGATCAAGTCTAGACTTTACATTATGCCCAATCGTATATCCTCGAAAGCTATACAAAGTGAAAATAATTGCATAAATGTTTTCAACATATAAAGAGCATAACTTACCCACACAAATTTTTTTCAGTGATGTCTTTGTTTTCTTTTCTACTTTCTCCGGCATTAAAACACAGCATGTTTTACTCCACCAAAAGCCTCATTCCATAAAGTAAAGGAGTATATTGTCTCAAATCGCAAATGGCAAGCATACTACTATGGCTTAAGTCTAAGTATAAATCCTTCCGTTTAAAAAGTATAGCTTGTCTTTTTCACTTGAGTTTGGAAAGTGAGTAATGTAGGTAATGTATTACGGTTAATTACACTATGCAAAAGTTTATGGTTTTGTAACACTCATCCATACAAAAGACGTATGACAAGGATAAAGTCATTCAAACATTATAATTTCTCTGGAGTTTAACAGCGTGAGGAACTCTAAGTAAATGAAGGTCGCGTAGTCCTTTTTAGGAGGATAGCGCGCAGGTATTTGTAGTAAGATAAAAGATGATCAACAACGATGGTCCTACGATAGAAAGTTAAAGTTGTTCTGTTCTGTAGGACAACTATATAACAGTTTTTTATACGATACTGGCGAAAATGGAAGCATTTTGAAATGATGGCGGGGGTACTCAAACTTGGCAATAACGATTCAGAGGAAAAACACTCTTGTTCTAAACCATCATTTTTTTTTGTATTTACTAAATAGATTCTCACTCATTTGATAATTTATTGTTATGCGCTCTCTCTCATTTGCTTCCCCCACTCACTCATGCATTCTTCATCTGCAACACTTGGAGCTTGGATTATTACTAAGGAATCAGAATATGAGGCTAGTCTAATTTTTGAAATCACAATTGTTGTCTTTCTTCCTCTTCAGTATCAGTGATATCTTTACATGAGATGAACAGAAGTTCGGTGACTATAAGGATTTCCACCACCAGTACTAAACCCGTCGTCCGAAATAGCACCAATAGACATACTAGGGGTACGCCGCGAAGAACTAGGACTTTTGATAGACAACTGTTTAACCGATAACATTTTATTTTTGTTGAAAATCTTCCCTTTTTTTCTTTTCTTGCTAGAGTCACGATTTGGGAGGAACTTTCTCCGAACTTTCTTTTTAATAACGGGCGGCTGTCCGTTACGAAGTCCGCCATTACGTTCTTTCAAATGTCTGCGTGAGCCAGTTTCATCATCACTCCCAGTCTCTTCATCCCCTGGCTTCCTCTTCCGGTTGTTGCCTATCAGGCCGACGCGGTAAAATAAGTAGGTGAAAACACCGGAAGCAATCACAAGAGGGATAAATGAGTAAAAAATGTGCCTGACAGCAGCCGCTTTGTCTACTGTGACGACAACAGTACTCTTGTTAAACTTGCTAATGTAGCAAGGGAACACTGGACCACCCACGCGACCATATTTCTTGAGAAAGTCAGAGCAAGCAATTTCTGATGGATAGACACAGCCTTTGAGATTTGGAAGCAAGGCTCCGATCCCGAGCATACTCAGGTTAGCCGGTAGAAAGTCATTTGTATTGGCATCCTCAAAACCTTCACCCTCCCTCCAATATTTCCAGTAGCTGTCTAACTCTAAATTATGGCGAATTTTGCTCATCATCATTCCTAAATTGGCATCAAGATCACGGATAAAAGTAATATTATGTTCGCGCACTTGGAGATCATGTTCTGGAGGAATTATCCATATGGGTCCATCCTCCAAAGCTTCTCCACTCTCGTGGTGTTGTATAGCCCCAACTTTTTTCGCCGGTTTGGGACTACTACTCCCTAAAGATGGTAACCGGGGAGGAGGAGGCGACGAACTTAATATTGATAAAGAGGCCGTCGTTCTTGAGTTATTAAAGCTTTCGCCAAGAATCGATTCTATTATGTCAGCACTAATTTCATCCTCCTCCTGTACATTACTATTCGAATTGTCAACGTTTACATTCTTATTATTGGTTTTAGTCTGACTAGTACTTTGGGTAAAAGTTTTGCTTTTCCTAGCAACATCCTCTCCCCTACTCTTCCCATCCAGGCGAACTGTATGAGGAAGTTGATTGGCACTGGCACGTGTTTTGTGATATGCGTCTAAATCCTCTGCTGTCCCTTTCACATACACTACGATTAGATGATAACAGGAGTACACTTCCGCAGTACAGCCCTCTCTACATGATGTCCATGTACAGTTCGAAATCCCCCTGAGAAACTGCTGATACACAGTCTGACACATCCCCTCGTCAAAAGAACTGACAAGGGTGTCTATTGAAGGGTCAAGCTGAAACGGACCATAAGAACATGTGTAACTCTTGCAATTTAAGAAAAATACATGATAACCCTAAAAGATAATGAAACATTATAATTTAGAAAAACTCACCATCATCGGACACATCACCACTACACCTAATAAACTCACAGCGGCCAATGCGCTACATAACTGTACCTCACAATTTGCCAGTAACCAAGCGCACACTTTTTTACCTCCCATTACACTTTATTTCCGCTAGCGTTATTTGTTGGGGTATAGACATACGCCAGCAACTGCTCTATCACAGGAGTCTCGTCTTTCTCCGTGACAACTTTTGAGACAACTGCTTACACTTCGATCTCCAAATTTATTATGCATTAGGGCAGAATTTATTTATCGCTTTCCCCCATCAAATGAAACGCTTCATTTTCTCTAACATAATTCCCCAATTTTCCGCCTTTAGAGATTGTGTTGACAAAACGGAGGAACAATAAAAGCACTCATCCTCCTCTCCTACTTTTAAACTATATTACCGTGTTTATAATCGTAAAACAACCCAAGAGCAGTTTTTTTTGTAGCAGCTGTTTCCTTAATACAATATGGCTTTTGATATAGTATCCCTCCCAATCAGTCAACTCTCAAGGCTTTCAAGTTGTTAACATGATTCTCCTTTTTCTCCTCTGTTGCTGTTTTTATTACGACATATTGTTCTTTGGCGTCCTGTATTTGTCTGCCCCATTTACTTGGAGGAGAACCAAGCGAAACGTTGCAACTGGAGAGCTACAACTACACGTACATTAGAGAAACACCCTTCCTCCCAAAGTGAGCTGATCCGGAGAGAAAGAGGTTTGATGATGGAGGAAGAAACTTTACCCGGAAAGAAAATGATACTTTTTGTATTTGCGGTGGTGGTGGTGGTGGCAATAGTAATACTGATAGGGAATCATGCTCTTCCAAAGATGAAAAATGAGAAGGCGCCTAGGACAATACACATCCGTCAAGACAAACTACGGCATAAAGTAGTAAAAGTCACTCATTCACTTATTCCTCCCTATTTTTCATCTGCCACGAAGTGAAAAGGAGAAAACAAAAAAAAAATTGATGATGAGACCAGAAAATATAAGCGCTCATGGAAAATGCTGACTGACATGATGATGTTGGTCCACTTTCTTTCTGATACCGCGTAGCTTTATGCTTTTCTGTCCTTTTTTGTTTTCTTTTCGAGCTTCACCCGTTGATGATGATAGTATTAGCATTTATTACATATTATACAACCATGGATACTCTGTGATATGCGCGCTACCTCCGGGGAAAATTTTACTTTTTGTTTTTACTACTAATATGACACACAGGAAGAAAGTAAAAACACGAAAGTTAAGTAAGCTTTAGACTTTTTTCACATTTTTCTACCGATACAAGTTTTACTACTTTGTTCGACAATATAATATTATTACCCGAGCATTAAAATATCCCCTGTTTTGTTTTTTGGTCAAATGAAAGTAAAAAAATATAGGGAATCAGTATTCACTCTGGGTGCACATATCTCTCATAAAATAAACTAGAGGAAATGTAGAGATGACTGAATGACTACGTATGTGCATGTGTAGAACCCATCTGTTGACTTGACTACTTTATGGCAGATGTTTTACTTTGTCACAGATAGAAAGAGGGAGGAAGGGAAAACGCCTGTCATAGATTTAATAAGAAAATTAGCCGGTATCCTTCTTTCCTTCAAAATGAGCTAAAAAAAAGTAGAGTAAAAACAAAGATAGGAACCGCAAAAAAATCTCCGTATTATATTTTTTAACAAACTAGCTCATGGATATTTTTACTTAATGCGGCGTACCACAAGAGCGTACTAAAAAAGAAATATGTTTCGCCGGTCAATATCACTTTTAATGATAGGAATTTATATAGGCTTTTAAAACTCGTCTACAACAAAATACTTAACTTGGCTGCAGCACTAAGACCATAAGCTAACGTATCGGATTCCATGGAAGCTACCACTACACGATCTTGCTCTTTTGCCCTTGTGTTCCAATCTTCCAATGTTTCAAAAACATTCAATTTATTTCCAGACCGCTTAATTTACAGAGTACTTGAGAGACTCTTGCTTCTTAGTTTAATTAGGTGATTTGAACAGAAGAAAGGATTAAGTTTCTTTATAAGATGAGATACTCTATTCGATAAGAGAAAAAAAATATTCTGCAGTGGAATCAACAAACTCTCCGCCAGATTCAATAGTCTCTGGAGTATAAAGTCTCGTAATATACCCATACCCTAGCGGTTGCATAATGCTGACGTTAAGCCTTCTTTTGCGGGTAAATTGGGATTATCATAGCACGCTTCAGCGGCATATTTCCTCTGAACTGCGAAAAGAATGGACAACTTCATTTGCAGATATTGGTTTCCCTCTTTTCACTTTCTTTCTCGATTAGGACAAACCAAGCGTAATGACAAAAAGGAAGGAACTTGTATTATCTAATTTTTTTGTCTCTGCTGGAGAACTACACAAAGGATATTTTTTATGCTTGGGTAAAAGTAAAATCTATACTGTTTAGCAGAAGTTAATGAAATTAAAGAGTGTGACACTAGCGTAAAAACAAAAAGTGAAATACCATTTGGGGAGATGTGTGACTAGGAATTATGCTTTATCGTAATTGAATAGAAAGTAAATTATGTGGACCATCATAGACCATCTGGTCTTAAGCAAACCGCAAACTTTTATCACAAAGTAGCACACACCTTTTTACACCACTTTACTTCACAGCGATACCTTAATTAATATTAATTCCTATTAACATATATATTTCATCAAGCCCCGGTAAACTTTCTGAAGCAGTAAAAAAAAGTTCTAGGAGCGAGAGGCACAACTCCAAGATTCGAATAAAACTGTATCATCCGCAGAACAACATGTGCACAAGATAATCTCTCTGGTGAACTATGAGCATCCTTGTTTTAAAGACATTACGTGTGTGCTTCTCTTTTTTTGGAGGTGTACGAACAGGGATGAATTAGATAATTTATAATATTTTTCGGGTGTTTGTAGATGCCACTTCACAGGAGCACGCTCTCACAAGAGAGAAACGAGGGATGCATGTTTTGCCACAAAAACAACTCACGGGAAAGGTCCCACACGAGCAATGATGACCATGGCAGAAAGAGCCCAGATTTAGACCGAGAGCTTACTCTCTGGATGCCGTACATGCTTGAGTATTTTTTATGCTTGTGTTCGCCTCCTGATGCTGCCAGCGTATAAACTGGTGCTTTCGCTCTTGGCTCTTTTCTCTTGGAAAGTATGTAAAGAGCTTTACGCTATCACAAGAGAAGAGGATGTAAACATAAGTAAATGCATGTTAAGCATCCGGTTCTGTCTTACGGGTTCACCTTTTTCTCTGGGTCTAACATAAAATATTGAAATAAGCTATAACGCTGCTTAGTCCACTTCTCGAAACTTTACTGCGCTTATTGAATATTAATGGTAGTTTTTTTCTTCTTCTTTACTTTTCACTTGAGAGTTTACAGCTTCGACGTTATTAAATCGATACGGATTTTTATCATTGTAAATAATATTCTTTTCAAGATTTTTTATCCAGAAAATTATTACATATTTTTTATTCAATCATGACGCGAACCTTTATACATATTTTTCCCTTGTTGACGTTTGTTCGCTGCCAAGAATACCGTATCACATCTCTTTTCACCAAACTTTTCTTGCCACAACAGGATGGGTAAACTCATAATTCATCATCATAAGGTAAACCCTAATCCTCTTCAGGACGAAAGAGCAAGACTCCTTCTTTTTCTCTCCCTCCAACAAAAAAAACGCTTTATGCACTTTTATAAAGAAGGCAAGTGGAAACTTGCACGATCTTCTTGAAAAAGTAGAACTTGAACGGAATACATACTTGCACACTGCCACCAACTATGAACCAACTTTTAACCCTGCTACCACTTTTCTTGTCAGCTTTCTGTTCCCTTGACTCGGTGTCGTGAGTCAAATTCAAAGTAATGTGAGGATCAGAATTTAGACTTGAATTCGCACACAAACACACCGCAAGAATAAAGGAGGATATAATACCAATGGTATTCTTGGGAAGGGAGTTTCAAACAAGTAATTTTAGTTAGAGTAAACCTTCACCTATCGCTTGATTATTAAATTACTGTAACGTAACGTTCTCCTGTGCACATGCACTTGACGTAAACGAACTTTTTACTCGACATAAACTGATTTCCCCCAACTGTTTCCTTTAAAAATTCATGTAAAGTAGCTTTTAGTAGCTATAAATTAGTATAAAACCTGTTTTAATTCCAACTACGTCAAGATTCTTTGCACTACTTCTGGCCATTCAGAAGGCAAAGTAGTCAGAATAAAGATATTTGGAATCGTTCTTTACGAAATTAGAATTGACTGTGATTTGAAAAAAAACTGGTCAATTTCTCTTTTTCCAGGGAATTCCCATGAACGTGTACAAAATCTGCTTATATTCTCCACAGAAAACTTTTCCTTTAAAGTTTTTTTT
>JAANSQ010001968.1:0-13189 GCA_036850885.1 Lepidocyrtinus dapeste | reverse complement strand
ATAGAGTAGGCAACGGCAAAGAAAATGTTTTGTATGGCTACATTATTCTACATTTACGTATTAAAGCTGAACCTAATACATTGCTTGGATTCTGATATATAAATCAAATTTTTGGGAGACGAGTGTTATCCTGGTACATTTCTATGATCCAGTTATCTCGGTTTCAAGCCACGCTAAATAAATCATTTGTGGTGATAACTGATGAGTGGAGTGCCCATATATTTTTTACTTAATTTTGATTCTAGCTAAAAAAAAAAAGAAAGAAATATTCAATCAGATTTCGTCACTTTTGTGTTTAGTCAAATCCCTATGGTAATATTAAAGATGAAATAATGTTGCAAAAAATAATAAAATTGCGGTAAACAGTGAACATTTTCATGCAGCCAATACAATTGATTGAAATCACTTTAGTTTACATTTGGCAGTTTGAGGGTTTAATCAAAGTACAAATTTTTACCACTTTAATGGTACCACACAAATAGAGGGATCCCGTTAGATCAATTTATTCATCAAATCTGCAATTGTAAATCGTACCCTATTTATAGCCATTTGTATTTGTAGTTTAGGTTTTGGTGAAGCTGTTTTTCGTTACAAAGAAATCAAACTTGTGATTGAGTTGGATCATAGGATGAAAAGCAGCATCATAGTTTCGTCAGATGATATGCTTCCTTGCACAGATAAATAGTGCCATGCATAATTTGATATTGCCAAAAGTAGGTATTCGAATACAATGTATAAAATGAATAGTTGTAGGATTACGGTTTTAAACCATTTTTGATACAGTCTAGCTTGCACTTTGCTAAACCTAAGAACGTATTTTATGTGCTTGTTGATTAGGTTTAAGTCATTTAAGGAAAGAACATTCCTGATTACGACGATGACATGTACTTTCTTTGTGTATGGTGTTGGTGAGAAGAGAAAAGAGAGAGATGATCATGACTTATGAATTCTTTTATTTCTTTTCTCTACAGTTGCAAGCAAGTCACCATGGCGCATTTTACGGGCTATTTACTCGGAAAGGTTCAATTGGACGGGGCAATCAGATCCGAAGTTTTGGCAAGTTTGGTGGAAACACTTATTCAACGTTATCAACCCACAGACCCCTCCAGGAAGTTGGTCAAATTCAACGAGAATCACAGGTACGATGAAAGCATTTTTTTTTATTTTTTTCTACAGCATTATCTAATAATATTACAGCGTGAGCACAGCCAAAACGTAGGAGATATCCAACTCTGAGAATCTTGAAAAATCGTCATTACCTTTGCGAAACATGTTCCTTTTTAATGAAGAAACTGTGCCAGTCAGCGCGTCAGTATTTTATCCAACATTGTATCCAATTGAGTAATACTTCTGCCACCAAGCTATACTGGCAGTAGATTTATAGAGAATTTTTTTTAATCGTCGCCATCATTTTGAGATAGGTTCATTCAATAGGGCTTTGTGTAACTAGATAAATGAGGCTGAGCTCTCGTCATTCGCAAATTAAATACCTGAAAGTGCAGCTTAAATGCTTTGGGTTTAAAGGGAATAAAAGCTAGCTGCGCTGCTGGTTAAAAACAAGAATCAGCTTCAGTTTGAATTTACGTTTTCGTGTTGACTGGTTATATGTTGCTATCAGAATGAGTTCGAGATGTTAGTGAATAATGTGATCATGACTAGTTCCACTCGTCGTTAAGAAAGGCTCGGCATTTTACGGCAGGTTAAGCGTTCTCAAATGCGTAATTACTATAAAGGTGCCAAGTATTTTTAATATGGGAGCTGTTAATCTCTGTGTTTTACTTTGACATTTCAGGTTTTTTTCCCTTGACTTTGACATCCTATAAAAATATTTACATTTAAAGTTTGTTGGCATTCTTCCTGTGTCAGCACAGTATTTTATTTAATATTTTGGTTTTGGTCACGTTGATGAATCTTACGCGTGATAAGCTTTCTTTTCTTATGAAATTCTTTACTTGATATTGTAGAACGCGACATGTGTTTTGAATACAAATATTTATTGTCTAAAGTTTACAATGGCTTTTGATGAGAGCTGCTTTTAACATGCATAATCTTTCTGAAACAGGCACGTCACGCGTTAAACTCAGCGCTTTATTGAGTATTTGGGCAATCTTCGTGTAAGCGTGATAATTGATTTTTGAATATTATTTTAAACAGGTACTCTATTGAATGTTCGGAGCGAGGTCTGAAACTGACGTCGCCTGGGATTAAGTCGAAAGATGAAGGCTTTGAATCTGACAACGAGTCTGTGCGATCGGTAAAAATTAGCGACTCGGTTGATTTGGACATTGCGGATTTAATGGATCATTTGGAGATTGCAGCCAAAGAGGACAAAGAGACTGAGACTAGTGTACCACAACTACACACATCATTGTCTTCGTCAGGGGGCTCTATGGATAACACGAGCATTTCTAGTTCTTCTGGGCTTCATGTCTCTGACGATAGTAACTCGTCATCCTCCGGAAATGGGTCCGACTCGGATGAATTTTGTAATTCTGGTGAAAGCTCTCCGTTTTGGGAGACTCTACCTAATTTATCCTGCTTTCAATCATACCCTATTGAGGACGTTGTGTTTTGCCATTGTGATTCACAACACCCATCTACACTTGTTTGGGTGGTTAGACATTTGGCTAAAATGATGGCTCTTGTTACTGCATTCCGAACGAGATCAGAGGCTGAAGACTTGTTCCAGACTTATAGAGATCTTCGACTGAAACTGAAGCCTATTCGTTATGGCAAATTCAGTGGCCACCAAGGTTTCCCATCTAAGCTAACTTACAGTATTTCTCCTTCACTTTCATCCCCTTCCCCCAGTTCCTCTTCCCATCCTTCTTCTTCTTCCTCCACTCCTTCTCCATATTCTGATATGAACGTCGGCAGCCTTAGTGAAAGTGGAGCATCTGCTTTTTGTTCTTTGCCGCCAGTGTACCCCACAGAAATTTTGCACGAGACACAGAGCAAATGCCCGTTGTTTACTGTACATGATACTGCATCACTGGACTTTGACTTTGAAGGGTCTACCTACAGTGGCAGTAGCGCTAGTACAGATACAACCATTGGCAGCAACAATAATAATAATAGCAACAGCAACGCTGGACCATCGATCCTGAAAGAGCCACTTGTTCGAACAGGATCAAATTCTTTATCGCTCCATCAGCATATATACGTGTCGAATCCTAATATTGTTCGAAAGGAGGGAGATGGTTTGGATGACGATGATGATGGTACTGATATCATCAGTCGACATGAGCAAGATGGCTTTCACCATAGTCAAAAGTGTCGCACTTCTACATCCTCCAGTTTTGCCCACGGCTTGACGAACGGCGGGGAAGAAGGTCCTACAGTGACTGACATGTTTAAGCCAATTCCTCCAGAGAAACCACAGAGGAAGCTATACATTTCGAAGACTTCCGGCGGAACGATTAGCTCCATGAGCAATAAATTAAGCCTATCATCATCTTCCCTCCCCCAAATGGTTTCTAAATCCATTTTGTCCAATCCCCAACCGCTGAACTCGTCGTCTGCGTCTTCTGCCTCTACAGCTGCCATATGTGGTGGTAGCAGCAGCAACAGTAACAACAATAGCAAGCCAGTTCTACTCGTGCCGTTAAAAACTGAGAGCGTCAGCTCACCAAGGAGCAGCTACCCAAAAGAGTCCTATTTATATCAAGTAATGGGAAGAAGTTCTTCAACCTTTGCGCCGTACCAAAGGTCATTGAACTTTTTGCCATACCAATTTTCTCCTGGAGGGAGCACTTCTACACCGGGAGACTACTATGCCTGGGGTAAAGGGAGACATCTTCTAGTTCCCTTCTCCTCCTGGCTGGAACTATCAGAGATGCCGCAAATTCCCCATGCCATGTCTAATGGATCAAACCCCGCTTCATCATCATCGTCTCGTCACGGACAACCAAAAAGCTCCCGCCACAGTTCCAATTCCAGAAATAGTCAGAGACTAGCAGCCGCTGTCGCAGCGGCATCTAATAATCCGAAAGGAACTTCAAAAATCCTACTGCGTGATCTTTCCGGTAGGGACCATGGAGTGTGGGCGAGCTTGTCACAACGATTCAAAAAGAATTTCAGGGAGAACCTTATGCCAAAATTGAATGGAATGTGGTCGCAACCTTCAGCAGATGGAAGTCGTGCGGCTAAGAAACGCACAAATAAAAAAGTTACTTTCAATGCGTGGGCTACAGTTCAAATGGTATAACCACATAAGTTAGTTAAAACTGTTTCTTTTTCATGATACCATGTTCTAACTATGTCCACACCTCCAAGAATATCTTTCCCTTCCCTGCACTCACTGCCTCAATCATGTATCACAAATAGTAATTTCTACTTTTTTCACTTGTTTATATTCGCATATCACATTTTACAAAAACGTTTTTTTTATCCACTTCTTCAAGTAACGTCATTACCACCATTTTAAAAATCATGGTGCTTAAAAATAATAATTTGACGCTGTAAAAACTGATTCCATGTTAATTGAGGGTCTGATTTAAAAAGTCAAGCAAAAGAAACATTCATAGAATAGTACTACAGAAGCAGACATAATTTATATTTGTACCGAACGTTTATATGAAGTTAAAATAGGAACAAAATCGTGTTACGGGGCAAAGCGAGAGAGTAATTTAAGACAATAGAGGCGAACTTTGCAGCCACATTGAATCCTTTTAGCCTTATACTTGAAATGTTGAATTCCTTGAACACATCTCCATTGTTATGCGGAACAGTCAATACGATAATTACGCATATTTTATCCGTAAATATCGCCGACTTCTTCTTAAATAGAACCAATTCCCATTTAACGGTATTCAACTACATAAAATGCATTTTTTTTGGCAGAGTTGTAATTATTATGTACACTGGATCATCCTATTTTTATTACCTACATGAAATTTATTCCAACGAATCTGCTTCAATTGAATTTTATTTGAGCGTTTCCTACATACCTCAGCTCCATAGGTAGTTATAATTATAATGCGTATCGTATAGTTAAAGCGTCGTAATGATAGGATCGCATCTTGGAGAGAAGAAGGAGCAAGAGAGTGCTTGATGAAGGCAAATGACTCGGTTAAAGACGAAAAAAGTCATTGTTTTTTACAATTATTGTTATTATAATAAAATATTTGGTGTTGGTGAATATTCTCAGCAATCACTATACTCGAGTAGTGCACCTCACGTAAGTTACGGGAATGCAAATAATTAGTGTGAGTTCAGTTCAGTAAGGATATCACGTTCCACTTGAGTAAAAACAGCACTTATCGAAACAATAAATAAAGTAGCATAAATCTCAGTACCCGAAACCAAGTAACATAATATATTCGCGAGCTTACCAACGGTCAAGTTATATCTTTAATTTTAATCTACTCAAATAATTTCCTTACTGTTTCCAGGCAATTTTGTTTCCATTTTTCATTGATTGCAAAAAAATAATGCAATTAATAACATTTTATTGGGGTGTTTGTCGGCAATAACCTCTTCTCAGCTTGATACGAATTCGGAATTCATTTCACTTTGTGTCATCTTAAGACGCCTTCTTTATCCACTACAATTTCCCTCACAGTTTTTACACCTTTTTTTGAGACACAAGACGTCATGACGAGACAATTCGACGTACTCAAAATTAGAAGACGATCTATTATCTATATTTTTACAGAAGTTCTAATGAAAGTCCTTGAAAAATCTAGATGCGTTTCTGTGTCATCGTGAAAAAATTCTTTGTTTTTTGTAAACAAAAAAAAAATGCAATTTACTAGCTGCAAATTTTTGGCTCTTCTTGTATCTCAGATGGATTTGTATTATCTTTTTTTTCTTACGCGCCTCTTCATCTTCAGTTAGGTTCCGTTCAGTTAAAATGTGCCTGCATTCATCGTTTCGGCGAACGTTTTTAAAGCAGTAGGAAGCGGATTTGTGTGTACATTCTTATCATTTTGATTGAGCTTTTTCTGTTGGGATAATTTTCATCAGAAGAAAAGAATTAGAGCGACATGGTTGACATATCTCTTTTTGCTTTCAGATTAATACAATCCAAGAAAAATACAAGCTTAGCCTAATTATTACTTTGATACGAGGTAAAATAGAACAAAATCCTCGTTTTCTTTTAATTGGAATATTTGACGAACTTTTTCTATCACTTTGTGACCCATCAACATTTCAAAATAGAGAATTGAAAGAGCTGAGCGAATTTAGAATGCGTCGAGTTTCCTTATAGAAGAATGGTAAAGTTGTGCGAATACAATAATCCATCTAATTTAATAATTATTGGGTTAAATAAGCTGTAAAGTCGTCCACTCGCAAACGACAATGAGTAGGTTAGCCAGATTGATTTATGACGGTTGGGACACTTAATGTGACAACATGGAAAGGAAAAATTTCTTTCCTTCCGTCAAGGCAAAAGTAAGCAATTTGTTCATCTGTCTCTGACTTTGATTTCTGACTTAGGCTAGCTAGAATGGAACTACTGAAGAAAAACTTTTCTTTTTATGCAAGTACTAATAACACACCACCAACAGCTTTTTTTACCTGAAGTTTGTGCATAAATACTACCAGCTTCAAAGCAACTTTTGTCGTGAAAAGAGATTTTTACTTTTCGGGGCCGCAACCATACTTTTTTGTTTCTGAAAGCAGAAACTAGATCTTCAATTGCGAAAGTGTAGACAGTCTTAGGAAGTACAATGGTCCGGTATGATTCATTACCATCATAAAAACCAATTTTTTCGTGGGCATGCATTGTGAATACATTCATTTTCATGATTACGATGATCGCAAATGATTTATTTTATGTTTACACAAATATGGCTGTTTCTAGCGACAAAAATATTTTGCTCATACACTTTCTTCATCCCATCCTATGATTCTAGATAGAAAAGAAACCTATAATTCTCTCACGTTTATCTTTTACGCACGACAACGAAAACTGATATTATATACGAGCCCAAAGTAATTCAATGCCGATGGCGCGAGCACATCTGAAGAGTGACTTTCGTGCAGTAGGCAAAGTATTTTGGCGTAGAGTTAAAGTCCCTCTAATAACTATAACTTGGTCACCAGAATTTTTTAAGTATTGCTTTACACAATAGAATTGGCATGCACGTGTGTGTTTACGGGATATTATTTACTACATTTTGCTTAAAATTAGAAAAAGATTGCCTATTTTCCCATTTTTTCGTGAACTACCAACAAGATTTGCTTTTTTTACCAAGTCTCATATCAAATTTCTTTTGCCATTATCATTATCATGGTAGGAAAATACCTCGGAGATATTTGAGCTGCAAGTTATCATCTTATCACACATCATCAATATCAGTTCAACCTGCCACTGTCACCCTACATCGAAGCGAATCGGTCATACGAAATGCAAATTGCTCTTTCATTGTCACACTATTGAACAAAAACAAACACGGAATGTAGGTTTACCCACAAACATTCCCGCAAACAATTTCTATGCATCTCATATGAAGCTCTGCAAAATCTTTTTGTTTGGGTAAATTAAGTAGTTTCGAAGGATTTTTAAGTCAATTCATTTTGCAGTTTTGGTATAGCCAACATGACCTAAAGCAGTACATGGGGGTGTTCTTAAAAACAGACGTTTCTTCGCATAGTTTTTAAAGCTTTCTTGCAAAAACTTATCAGGCAATCTTACTCATCTTCTCTTTTCTTGATAAATATTTAACAAATCGACATGATTTTAGCTGAAATTGTCTTGAGCAATTATGTAAGTGTTTGCTTGGATGTACCTATGATCTTGCACTTTTGTTTTCAGTGTCACGATACACACCTCCTGAAATTTGTCCAATGTCGTTGGTAAAGCTCTTATATTGTGTATCAGTCTCTGAAAGTATTCACTCCTTGACATAATTGCTTAACAACATAAGTAATTAATATTCATGATAAGGCTTCTCCAAAAGTATATTCCACCCAAGCATATCAAACTAATCACATTTTTTTCTTAATAGAACCTCTAATTTAAAAAAGTATTACTTGTCCATATTTCAAAAAATGATAGGATTGCCGTTTATTATCTCATTCTCTAAAGGTACAGGTGAGCTGATTCTTAACTTTCTTATAGCTTCACGCCACTTTTTTTTCATATAATACCTAAATATGTCACAGAGCGTTTTGTTTTCATAGAAATTACAGTTCGTGCTCATATTTTTCTGAGCAGTGCGTCATCATATTATTACTCCTGCAGGTTGATTCGTCCGTCGGTGCCATTCAAAGAGTTAGTGGGACAAAATGTAATACTCTTGCCATAATCATATTGCAGGTGCGTGCATTATAAAAATGTTTAAACAGTTCTATACTACAACCCTCCTGGTCGTTCATTTGACATAAACACAGATGAAAGAAAATCATTATCATCTTTATCATACGTTATTATATATTAGCACACACATTTAAAAAAAATTTGCATCCTTATACCAAACTCTTTTTTTTTTGCACGTCTCACTCAGTAAAAATATGAATTATTCGTGGCTTCTTGGCTTTTTACTATAATGCATAATCAAACTTTTTCATGCCACAAACAAGTTTATAATACAGGGAGAGCAAGTCAAGAAATGGTCTCGGGACGATCATGATCATAAGAGATTTTTTTTTGAGAGAAGGGCTTTTTCACAAAAAGGACTTTACCTTTACGCAAAATACTATTGAAAGCTAAGTATCAACTTTACTACTTTACTATATGAAACACGGAGGGGTGACTTTGAACTTTGCTACCCCTTTTTTACTTGAACCACTACGAAATCTCAGATAAACAAGAAAGTATGAGGATGATTAGTATGTTGTTCATAAAAAAAACAAGCCCGTTGATTACTATTCCATCTTCTTAGCATGTTTAGAAAATGTGTGACGACCTAGAAGTATCATTGTACTTTTTAAATGCTTACCGTACTGACTTACTGCACTAAACTGCGAAAAAAAAAATTATTTACCAACATACTCTCGCAAAAAAATGCTGAGTGAGTGTGCTTTGCATATTATTATTATCATTATCATAAAGCTAGCAGCTTGTGCCGTGGAAGATGATGATACATGATATATGATTTATTACCAAGTTCAGCATCATGTTTGCTGTGGCACTACACTGAAAAGGATCACCATCAAGAATCGTATGGAAGTTTTTGTTTCAGTTCAAAAGACACACGAACGTACGTTATACTTTATGGATATTCATTTTTTAAAGAATGAGTCCTTGGTAGCTTCTTCAATTTTGGAATTCTTCCCCTTCAAGCCATTACTTACAGTAATAATAATAATGATATAGTCTAATAATGGTAGTGAACAATGCAAATACCTAATAAAGTATAGGTACATTTAACATGACCGCTGCTTCCGTTAATACTATGTTAAAATGAGTACGCTTCTTTACGAAAACGTATTTTAAAAAAACTTTTTACTGCAAAAATTGAGGAACTGATAGAGAATGGAGGAGAGAGAGAGAGAGAGAGTTAAGCAAGAAGAAATAATAGTGGAGGCGCCACGAAAGGTGCTAAACAAACACAAACCGATCACATCAATTTCATTTTAAAGTTTTTGTTTGTAGCAGCCATTCTTTCCAAAGATATGATCCATTCCAATCAGAAATGATTACAATGAATAACACTCTAAAAAATTGAATGATGATTGCACACAGAAGAAAATTATTTTTATAGAAAAACCATTAAAGATGTCTTTTCCATGCTGTTTGTTTTACTAAACTGCACGACCTCACGAAATTACTTTCATGTTTTTTCATGCAATTCAACACTGTATGTTTACTAAGGTTATGACATGACCCGTAGGAAGATGACTTGGTATTAAGGAACCTTGACGATTTTCGTCATCTGCACCCTCAGCATAATTATACTTTACATTCCATGATTTTCTTGCAAGGGAAACAAGACAAAAAAGGAAAGAGTTTATAATGACAAAGCGTGCAAATTATTACGACGACAATGACATTTCTTTACATAGCTCTATGGCACATCTTCCCTTAAGATAATTGTAGTGATTATATTTGCTAGTTACAATTCTTCTTATTTTCTGTATGGTTTTATATGTAATTGTATTTAAAGATATTTGCTGATTGTTTACTAGATGAAAATGTTAGCGTAAGTTTCAAATGTACAACATTACCGGCACTTTTTTTACGGTTATGCACATCGCAAAATCTTATTTTTAAAGGACTTTATTCCCCCCACAATATTTTAAAGCATTTTGAATCCTTCAATCACATTTCAATCTATCTATATATTTAGCATATGCAATAAACTTTGAATATTTGGAATCATAGATTGTAACTCATGTTATTTTTTGAAAGAATGTCACATCACTTTGTATCACTGTCACAACTTTATTTTATATGTTTTTTACAATTTCAATCATGTATAAACTTTCAAGCTTTGTAGAAATTTGTGCTGTATATGTAGGAATATGTTAATGCTAATATAAATTTTACATTTTATATATTTTATGTACTGATGAAAACTCGAAAAAGATTTAATATGAATTTGAACTTGTGTTGCCTTGAAGAATCGTTAAAAAATGTGGCAGTTAGGCTACAAATCTTGAAATAGGTAGTGTATCTAGAATAAAAGTTATGTTGTTGTCTAATATTTTGATGAAATTGTTAATTAAATATATTGTCTAATTAGCGCGAATGTTTTGTTAGAATTTTTGTTGTTATGTTCGTACCGTTAAATAAAAGTAAAAATGGACGTTTCTATTAAAACAAAAGAAGAATTTGGAGTTATATTATCTTCATTTTGGCATTTTGTTTTCAGGGGCACCTTGACCCAGTTCAAAGGGATGGGAACTATGAACAACTTGTAGTCCGCTCAATCTAGAGCAGTTCATCATTTCGTCAGTGACTCATTTTCAAACTGCATCATAAAGCCGCTCAATGCTTTCCATACACGTTCCAACAACCCATTAAAAGGCACATTTTCACTATCTGAAGCTTCTCAAGAATAAATTGCATATTGCATTGCGGTCTTTGGCTTTAAATCAATTAATCCAACGTAGACTCTGTAATGGCAATTTTTGTCACTTGATTTTTCTATTAAAAGTATTAATGAGATTTTTTTCAATCATCTATTGAGCTTCAACTTCTGAATAATCAAAACGGTTCTTGGATGTGTACGTGGATCTGTCAAAATTTAATAATTCGTAATTGACGATTAGAGTGATGAGCTTACAACAAGTTAGAAATTACTGCAATTACCTGCACGACCAATGTACTATTATACAGTGTCACATTGATTTGACTGAATGATTATTTCAATTAACCGAATAGAATACCTAAAATTATGCCTAAAGTAATTTTGCATGCATGTTTCATTAAAATAATTTACCGGTTATGGTATGGGAAGGGATCGTGTTGTTGAACAGGTAGAATTTATTTAGAGACTGTGCAACCTCCCGCATACATACTATAATCCTTTTATTTACATTGGAACAAAAGACATTAAAATTTATATCTACTCAAATGAAATTAAGGTATAGGTCTTCCTTGTCACTTGAGTTCAACCGTTATGATAACTACTTATACTTAGATATTTACTACAGGTCGGAGTTTATTTTTCTTCTTTTATTTAAGTACTTAATATTACATTACGCTAAAGTTATTAGAAATAATGAAGTAACTCAGTAATTGCAATGCAAGCTATGTAATTAATTTTTTAGTAAAATGATTACGAATGTTAGAAGAAAGCATGCGTGCAACAAAATCGATTTTTTCCTTTTAATATCCGAAACTACTATCATAAAATTTCTAAACTCGAAAGAAAACTGTTCTTCACAGGTCATGTTTGTTTTTTAGCACAACACAAAATTTAACAGTTACCGAGAAGCAAATCACGAAAGCTTCCATTGTTGTAGCATTGGGAACAGGCTTTTACGCTTTGTGGCCGTTGACTCTGGACACCTTTGTCACATCGCGTGATCCAAAATGATTTGAAAGATAAGTTATGAACATAACAAAAAAAAATAACGACACGACACAAAAATCTACTTTCTTTATTTTACTGCAAACATCATTTGGATTAGGCTCATAAAACTCTTTTTCCTTTTCATTTACCGACCTGCCGAAATCGGTATCATTTGAAGTAAACAGCTTAAAATAATTATTTTGGATCACTCGTATTATAAAAAACAGTGCTCCTTGCAAAATTTCAACCAGCAGTAGTGATTAAATGAGCAAAACTATAATTATTGGTTAGTAAATATACTATCTAGCTCACAGTTAAATGGGTTTACGATTACTACAGTATGTTATTATTTTTTGACATAAAAACAGAAAAATGACGGGGTTTTTTCATAACGAACACTACGTAGCTATATAACTTTCAAAATTTACTCCAAATTATTATGGAGGCAAAAACAAATCGGGGGTCGTATTTCAATAGGAGTAATAAAACAGTCTACAAGACGAATTACTTTGGCAGAAGGAATTTACTTACAATTTATTCTTCTACGAATTATGTATACTGATAACGATTCTCTCAAAAAAAAATGCACCACAAACTCTTTTCATCTCTCAATTTAATGAGTTTCAAATAAGAATAACGTGTGCCGTATATTTTGAAACACATCTTTGATATATGAAGTCATTCAAATAAAGTTTGTACGCCTAGTCCCAACTTATGTATTTTATTTACTTCCGGAAAACGTACTGCGGTTTGTAAAACTGAGTGATTTAATGACGTCGCTGTTCATTTATTTTCAAATTTCAACAGTCAGATACACTCGTAGTCACCAATGTTCTACACAAGTAATTGTAAGTTCTTACCGTAATTAATAAAAACGTTTGTCTCAGCATTAGTGCGGTTGTGTACTTGATTATGCAAGCGAATGAAATACATAGGCTCAGTTTTGGGTTTTGGCGTATTATTTGCCAAACTATTTATATCATGAGGGATCGTGATATATTCTGTAAAATGTGTAAAAACTGCCTTTTCATGACTTGGTAAAAAATAGCGCATAAGTATTTATATTTCCAGTATATTCCAATCAACGATACAGAGGGATTCTTTATAATTAACGTGGGTAACATAATGACGCAAGAAGCTCAACCGTACCGACAAATATTTTCGAATTAATGTCATGGCAAGTCATTTGTAATTTGTACCAACACGAATATCGCTTTAGAGTAAACGGGACTCTCATGTTTTAAAAAAATCACTAAATCTCTTTTAGTTAACAATAAGTA
>JAANSQ010001967.1:0-13198 GCA_036850885.1 Lepidocyrtinus dapeste | reverse complement strand
CGCAAGCTTTATTGAAGTAAAAACAAGCTTGTACAGTAATGAACATAAAAGGCTTAAAACATAAAAGCTGTTTGGTGCTTCTTTTGATGACTTACATGGGTCCGAGCCTAATCTTCACACATAAGTGCCGTCATGTACGAGCGCGAGAAAGAGAAGAAAGGTTTGTTTTTCATTGCACAATTAACTACAGTGAGAAATATGGAGACAAACATTGTACATCCCATAAAAAGCCAAGAGCTAGCTGAATGTTTACTCAAGCCGAGCCAAGTCAGATTAAGCAAACAAACATGAAATATTGTACCGGGGCATTATAATAATTTGCAGCATTGCAACCTTTACTTGCAATATAATCATGGGAAAAGTACATATAAACGTTTTCCTTTATGCTCTTTTTTTCCCGAGCTGTGTAATAATTCTTGTAATCATCATCGTCATGCATGGAAAGGAATGAATGTGCGGGCAAAAGAGTAGAAAAAATTATTGTCAAATCCCACATGGCACATATATATTTTGGAATGCAGCAAGTGCCTAGCATAACTGCCTAATCAGTATAGTACACAAAAGAGCGCTGACAGAGCTCAAGCTTAAGAATGGTCGTAGTAAAAGTGGTTGTAAAAATCCATATAGGCATGCATAAAAATACAAACATCATCAAGAGAGAGAAAAATCGAATGGACGAACACGACGCAAGTTTGACTAAGGGAAAAACGCTGCTGGTTTAATTTGCTATGGAAGCTCCCATATTTTTTCATGTCATGTTTTTAATGTGTTCAAGGGTTTTTTTTTCATCAAAGCCATACTAAGCGAGTTGAGTTGCTATTTCAAAGAGTTGCAACGACATGGATGGTATTGCTTTGGCTTAAAGTATTTTCCTCCGAATTGGAAGGTTTTGATAGTGAGCTGTGTAAATGCACATATTATAGATAGGTATGTACAGTTCCGGAAAAATGTTATCGTGCAGCATACTTTCAATTATTTTACTCCATGTCTCTCATTACCATGATATTTTGCTCTGCACGATAACAATTTTCCTGAACTGTATGTCATTATTGCATGCACTAAATTTCCGTAGGTAACATTGGCAATACTATTTTTATAGGCCTTTTGGGAAACAAGAGAGATTAAACGCCTTGCTTACTTGCAGTATTGCAGTCAACAGAAAGCTCCATCGCACTTAACTTGTTGAAAGAAGTTCGCTAAGTGTTGGTTATTCGTATTAGACAAGTCGTGGAACATGGACTGCTCTTTGCAGCTGAAAGGGTAGGTTCGTAAGAAAAACTTGGAGAAATGGAAGAAAATACTCAAAGTACATTCATTTCAGATAAAATAGTGTAGGTTAGGCTGTTGTAACAATGCATTGTATTTAGTCCTTTTCGCATCTCTCCTCTGATACTATCATTTTACGTCCCTCAAAAAAATCAAGATATTTTTTTTCATTCCACTCTGCTGCTCCTACTTCTTCTGGTAAGTTGCAGAAGTGCACAAAAAGTCGAGAAAAAAATTGTTTTTAGTCTTTGCTGAGGTAGTATACATACAATATGCAATAAAATGTTTTCAGATTACGTATAGTACATCAGATGCATGTAGCAATTCGCACAAAGATTACTTTGTAAGGTGGAAGCCCAAAACTATTAAAGGAATGCTGTTATATTCATATGTATCAAAAAGATCATATTCTTATTAGGCGTATTAGGTATAGTGCAAGAGGATACATATTAAAGTAGTTTTTTCGTGTGCTCTTGATGCATCACTCTTGCAGTGTGTAGGTACGTAAAAAGATTTTCGCACTAACACAGAAAAGTAGCAGACATTTTTCGTACAACTGTAGGTACATTGAAAAACACAAATTCATTTCATGCATTTTTTCCAAGTTTTCTATCATTCTCCTCATCATCATCAATAACAACTCTATATATGCATCATACATGTAGCGATTTTTTTTTCACTCTTCGGAAGAAGAAGCGTGAGAGAGTGCCGCAAACACAAATCTCTATATTCCATTTCGTTTTTTGAATTGCGTTTTTTTTTTGCTGGTGAATATTTAGAGGTGGTGGTGATGTTTGCTACATCTTACAATACAACATAATAATCATCATCAGCATCAGCAAAGAGCAGCAGCGTGCATCATGGTCCATACAAACTCCATTGCATTAGCTATCTATCTATCCATCAACTCAAGGAAAAAAAGAATCCAAGCAAGTCTCTAGGAGAGGAGCCAAGCGGCACATCACATTGCAAAAGTTGTTGTTTGAAGGAGTGGAGTAAAGTATGAATGTGGTGTAAAGATAGGAAGAGAGAGAGAGAGTATAATATCGTCGAGAGCGAGTGCAGTCGCGTCTTAAAGTCAAACTTCATCTTTTCCACTTTTCTAATGAATTACGCTTTGGCAATCTTGGATAATTTAGTCTGAAATTAGAAAAAAGAAAAGAATATTTTGTAATTTTTGCAATTTAGGTGAACGTGTATAGATCCTTTTTTCTGGAGTAGGTTCTACAAATCTTTGTTCAAGTTTTTGCGAACACGAGACGAAAGGTGGAAAGCGAACGTGAAAATCTACCCTGCATAGTAGATTTATAGGGATGATGAGGAGCCTGAGAAAGAGAAAAGGACAAGTTGATTAATTACCCTGGAAAAGACATTGGAACTGGTAGTGTTGCATTGAAATTTTTCAATTGCGACTTGTAGAAAATACAAGAATCATCTCATGAAAGATGTTTAGAAGTTGTTGAGTGCATCAATGTTTCAAGAAAAATTGGGGGCGAGTGCTGTATTAAAAATTCTGCTTGTGTGACGGCGACAAAGCGAAAAAATATGTCACGTTGGAAAACTTATTCTAGAACAATAATAAAAGCAAGATTCTAGTTAGAGTCATAAGTTTTTTGGATGACTGAATAATGCAAGTCCAAGAGGGTTGGCGGTATTTTGGAATACAAAGGCTTTAATCCAGCGACAGCGGAAATGCATAATTTAGGATGGTGAATGGCAACGTTTCAGATTGTGCAATGGAGACGGATGTTTAGCTTAAGGGAAAAGAGTCACGCGAATATGTTGTGTTGCTTGTGAATTTGGTGCATAGTGAAGCTCAACAAGCCTAGTTGTTAGGGATTGTCGACGGATCACAAGAGCGAAAAAAAAATATCCTCTGGCATGTCAAAAGCTCAACAAAATGCTGAGCTCCCTGTCAATTCTGTATTCAATCTTTTACTACTTTTCTGGGGTTTTTGGGGATGTCAACTAAAAAGTGGAAGTTTTTGATTGATGGGCCTCTAATATTTACATGTTTTGGATTTAAAAACCATCAGTAATCATTTTTCAACGCCTGGAATAGCTTTTTACAGGGACCAACATTGTACAAATAAGGTAAAATTGAAATATTCTCTTTGTACGTATTATAATTTTTAGAAGGGGTAAAAGCAGCACTGCTGCCACATCCTTTGGGTGCATAATGCCATCATCATCAGAACTTTTGCTACCATCTTAATCAATTTTAAAATGTGCATGAACTAGTCATTTGAGTTTGGTTAAATGAGCAATTTACATTCGGTCTATGTTCTCGACCGGCAATTTACTCTGCAGTTTGTAAAGCTCTGCGTGTCACTTTGCAATTTTTTTTCGGATTGTAAACGCCATATTGTTCACTACCTCATGCATCACTCTTGCATCACAGAATGTTCATGAATCTGTATCTTTTAGCGCCGCCACCCTTTGTGTGTGGCACATAGCCAATAAGCATAACAATCATATTAATATTTAAATGAGACCATTAGGCTCGCTCATGATTGTCAATACGGAGAAAAAATGCAAATTAGTGCATTATGATGACAAATGAAAGAGTTTTACTATTTTGTGCCGTCCACAACACACACATCGGTCTAAAATCCATAAATGCTATTTTTTCTGCTGCGTCAGCGCACACCCGAAACCTAACATCGCATCAAAGAAACCTTTTTATTTTGAGTTGGCAACAAGAAAAAAGTGCAACTTAGAGTGAAGTACAATGTTGCAACGTAATCGCAATTTACAAAGACGTACTAGCCAACCAATCAAATGAATCCAGAGTAATTCTTCCTGTTGTTCACAATATGCAAGTTCATTGGTAAAAAATAATTTTGTTGGTTTTTTTTATTGTAGGCTGGTTTACTAATGCAAAACTTGCATGCTGCATGTGCTTCGCCTTTCTAAACAAACGAGGACGACACAGTAAAAAAGCTGCCATTTTCGCTTCTTAAAAATTCATAGAAAAAAGTACAGAGAAAAAATAAATTCCTGATGTAATGGGGAACATTGATGCAGATCATGTAGATAAAACTGTCTATTATGATGATTTTGGCTGTCGCGTTGGCCAACAATATTTTGCTTATATAAAAGGATTTTCTAGGTAGTTGCCAGACAAGCAGACATGACTTTTGTTACCTTCTCCTTTACCTATGTATCCGTTTCCATCAAGTTATTAAATCTCAGTGTGTGTGTTGACTGACTAGCCTTTTTCTTTTCTTGCTTGCATATTTTGATCCGTCTTGCTCACAATAAAAACAAGTATTGGCTCAAGTGCAATTGATATATTCTAATTCCACCTTTTTGGCTGTATGCAGAAATTTTGAAAAAAATGCGTGGTTTGTACTTGATTCGTTCTTCTTTTTCTCAAATCTGTGCAGTTTTGCATCCATATGCACAAGAATTCAACACTTATATCGATACAATGTATCTTTCCTTTCTAAATATTGCATTTGCACATTACTAAATTGTTAAGAGAAGGAGAGCAATAGACGACAAGGAATGTCTGGGTTCTGGCCATGTAATTAATTCACCTTGTGAATACTGCAAGAGGACAGATGAAGGATATTTTATGTATGCATCTCAATTCCTTTTTTCTTGCTTTTGCTGTAGCTGCGAAGAATGCAAATCAGAATCAGTAAAGGTGATTGTGTACAAGCAAGAGAGCAGGCGAACCAGAGAGAGAGAGACAGTTTATTGTTGCTGTACAACTAAAACTACTTACAAACCACCTTTTAAAAATCCTACTAGCTTTGGTGAGACCTATGGCTTTAGGTAATGCAAAAATGTGCTCGGTTCACAACAAATAAATTCGCTTTCATACTTTGAGTGTTTCAAAGTCTTCTTGTAACATTGTCTGGCTGCTCAATATCTGATATAAGAATGGAGTATGTCGTCGCAGAGAGATGCATTGTTTTTACCTTGGGGTCTAATTTCATTTCGAAATTATAATTAGCCAATGTCTCGTGCTGAACTGTGCTGTCAGTTTACTACAAATTGCAGATGTTAGTTGCTAAAAAAACTTACAAATAGTTTAACACTTAATATTGAACCTTTGTTCTTTCATTTCCTGAAATTCCTCAAGTCAACAAGGTATTTTTAAGTAGGAAATCGGGTCTTAAATAAAAAATTCCTGTAGCAATCTTAATCATGTACTCATAAAATCTCGTATTTCCGCTTGAATTGCGAAACTGCAAAGTTCAATGCGCGAGAAAACAAATTCAGTTGCTGTACACTGTTATTTGATCAATGTTCTTACGTCATGTCGCAATCACTACTTTACGATGTCTGAATTTGATAACAGGGAATAACAACTGTTAAATGCATTTCGTGGTTATTTCGTGGACTGGAATGTTGCAGCTCAAATTCTCAAATGGAAGCGCATCTCATTTTTGCAGATAACAGAGGTTAAAGAGCCGTTTATTACTGTTCATATGTGTGTCCTCTACCGTGTTCGTAGTAGTGAGTGGAGTGGCGGCTTGGGTTTCTTATTTCTAAGATGATATCATTCATCTTGGAATCAAGTCTTGTGACATTAGATAAGCTATATACCCGAAACAGTGTCTTTTGCTGAGGATGAAGCTTGAGTAATTTTTGTACAAAATGAAACATCGTTTCTCAAAAATTTGTTGAATTATTTCCCACTTATTTCTTTTATTCTAAAGTTGTAACGTCTATTATCTGTATTAATGTTGCGCAACAAAGGAGAAAAGGAAGACATAATTCTAACGCGAGAAAATGTTGAGGGTACTGGGAACTTTAGAACTAGTATGATAATATCCATCTAAGGTGAATTCAAGATATAAAATGCTCCTAGTCAGGCTACGCTCAGGTTACATTGTGTGCGAAACAAAGTGAGATAAATCTATTTTGTTCACATGTATTGGCAACCCTCAATCCTAATGCAGGAGCACATTGATACTTTTTAGCTCAATTGGCATTTGCCAATTGTAGTTGGTTGCATGCATGAAATAAAAAAGTAAGTTTTATGCAATTCTGCACCTGGCTTTGCTAACCATTTTCTTGTGTGTGGTGACTTTTTTTCTGCGAAAATTGGTAGGTATTTATTATTCGCCATATTTGATTTCTTTAACTTCCTTCCATATTTCGGTAAAATTGATGGTTTATCGTGTGGAAACACAGGGTATTTTTCGAGAAACCCCTCTTATACCTTCTGATTAAGTTGAGAGAGTCAATTTATCTCTATTTAGCGGGAAAAAGTCATGTTACAATTTTTTTTCAAAATTTATACCTATCTAAGTATATGTAAGTAACCAGACTATACATTTCATTTAATACTTCGGTACGATAAAGTTGGCTATTAGTTTTAATATCGCTCTGACCTTGGTTTAAGAAGACAATGTATGACCTTTTGTGCGTTTAGAGTACTGAAGATGAAACTAATTAAAGAAATGCATTTAGATATGCAATAATATTATGTTTGATTGGAAATTTATTGCATTATTCAGGGTGAATAAACAATAGCCGGATGTTATAAATCGCAGAGTCCATAGAATACTCTAGACTGTGAAGTTATTCAAAGGTAGCTTGATGAATTATTGTAGGTCAACCAATAAAGCGGCTTAGTAATGTTATCTTTCTCGAATTATTCGGCACATTAACATTGTTGAAGGATTTTACTTCAAATAGTAAACATTTTTATTGATACAGTTATGGCGAAGGGCAATTGATACTTATTTACAATTACAATATGATGATTAGCTATTGGCGAAATTCCAGCGAGGATCTTAAACGCTCATCCCTTCATAAAATATATCTAATAGATGAGTTATCATATGTGACTTTTATTACGCGTTTATCTCGATCCAATCATTGTCTGATATCTCAATGAAAAAAAATACTTTGCCAAAAAATTTCCGCAAAATATTTTGCCACTTAAATAAAAAATGCTACAGTAGAAGCTACACAAACAAACATGTGCTTTTGCTTCTGCACGAAGTTTATTTATGGTAAAAAAGATTCACCCACAGAGGCTTATAAAATTCTTCGTATGAAAATCATAATTCCAGACTAGCCCAAGGATAGTCATTTTCAAAAGGCTAAGCATTGTAGTTTGGCCGGAAGACAAATTTTTAATACTGCTCCGCCTTGCAAACAGAATAAAAACAAGTGGGATGAACTGGGATCAGTTTCTGGATCTGGATCGTACAGTATGACTTTTGCAGGAAACGTAGGAAACCCAAGGATTACTAAAAATGTATAGTAATTTTGTTTACGGGGGCGGCAAGCTCTTTCCGGTGGAAGGCCTTAGTGTCTGTGATATTTTTTTTGTTTACCAAACGCATAAAAATCCTTTAGTTACTTACTAATTGTCAGAGTGACAAGTTATAAAAGAACAAGAGCTAAATTAGATTTTCTTCGTGGAAATAAGGCTTCCTGACAGTACCTAAGAAATATTTAGGCACTTGAAAGAACAGTCAATGACTAACATGGCGGCGGCTTGTGAATGAAAGGCTTGTGCCTAATTCTTGACGTTGCGTTAAGCAATTTCCTTGGAAGATATTTCAACATCTGTGCAGAACTAAACGTCAAGCCATTCATATTGATTTAGTCAGCATCCATTCTGTTCAAGAATAGACCGGAAGAGTATACCTTTAGTTATGTCCCACTGTCAAGTAGACAATGAGATCGGAGAAAGCATGACAAGATTTTAGCTTGATGTGCCTATTAATTTTTTTATTCTTACAATCAGTTTCACAGATCCCATCTCACATCTCGTTTGTCAGTGGACGTGATGGGTGAAAAGTTTGCTTTCTTTCAAAGTGAAAATACATTAGGACTGTTTTATCTCACGGATACATTACCAAGACATTTCTTTGTACATATTTCTTGTGCTTAGACGTATGTACAAACATAAGTAATGAGACAAGGGAAGTAGGACACTCCCGAAGAAATGTGTAGTTTATAAGTTCAGTTTAGTATTCGCCTGAGGGGAGGAAGAAAGATATAACTGTGCAAATGTGACTTTCATCTCATCACGAATTGTGACTGGAAAAGTAAACGATAAGTTTAAATGTCACTTTCGGTGAATAGGATGCTTTATTTCATTTAATTAGAGTAAAGTACTTTCCTACATGGTGGGAAAAACTGTCATTTGCATTGTTGCATAGGGTGGGTTATAAACGCATAGGGTAGACAACTGGGATAGTCGGGTTTTCTTGTTTGATGAAATTATTTTGATAAAATTGGGTTTCCAAGTAATTATTTTCATACACATCGTAAAATGATACTAGAATGAATTAAAATTGTCCTAAAGGTTTCCAAAGTAATTAGATCAAGGGTTTAGGCAAGTTAATGGCTTTGAATCATATAATGCAGCGTCTTTCCCACCTTTAAAGTTGTTTTATATTTTTTTATCATAAAGGAATCTTTATACTGAGAATTTGAGCCCTATGCTGCGACAAAAAGAGAAAGAATGAGCTCCCGTCACCAGTTTCATCTTCGATGGAGTAACTACGGTCATAATCTAGCCAACTCATTCATAAAGCTCTTTGAATCCGAAAGCCTCTCAGATGTGACGCTATTCTGTGACGGTAAGTAAACAATACATCAAAAGTAGTCAATATCTTTTTTTATTTTTGGTGTAATCTGAGAAATGGATCAGAAATCATAACATATTTAAACGTTCATCGTTTCTTATTGCAGGTGAAAGCTACCGGGCACACCGTGTAGTGCTCGCAGCGAGTAGCGTCCATTTTCAAGAGCTTTTTGAACAAGTAAGTGAATTTTAATATCCTTAAATAGAGAATCATTGAAAGTCATTTTTATTTTTCTTGTTGGTTTAGGGACATTTTGATGTTAAATTTTGATTCTCACTTTAGCAATATTTATTTCAAATTCATGGATTTGCTATTTCAGTGCTCTGGAGCGCAGAATCTTGTGGTCATTCTAGATGGAACGACCCCAGTCAATCTCAGGTGAGTATAAATAGAATTAACTGAGGGTATAATCAATGAAATAATGCGAAATGCAGAAATATCAATAAGGATTTCGTGTTTGAAACATAAATCAAGTACAGACTATAAATGTATATTAATCGTTTAATTCTTTTAATCAGGGCTTTACTCGAGTTTATGTACAAAGGGGAGGTGTATGTGGATGATGCCAACTTAAATACGTTCCTTCAAACAGCCAAACGGCTTCAGGTATTACATTGCCCCAATTTAACTTTGATGTTTATCAGATTTTGCGTTTTCTTGCTGTTTAACTTGCTCAAAATAGCGATATAAATCGTGAAACTTAATCGTATCCTCATTCGCATATTGCATCAAAATGGTCGTTTTTTAATATTAGGTCAAAGGGTTATCACTGTCCCAAAGTGATCTGCATAGCATATCAAGCGATGTTACTGAGGATAGGCAATCAGGAGACAAGCTACCGACATTCTCAGCGTCGAGCAGTAATGCCTCGGCGCAGGAAAATGCAGTGTCTCAAAACTCGGGATCGTTGTTGATGCCTCAACAAAATCAACAGCAGCAGCAACAACAACAACAGCAGCAGCAGAACCAGCAACAACAACCACCCCAGTCAAATAATCAAAGGCAGCAGGAGACAACATTGAGCAAAACAAATTCTGTCCAGTCACCTACCTCATTTTCTTCGCCATCTCCGTCCCCTACTCCACCTAACCCGCCTGGACCATCTACGGGTAAGTTAATCCAATTAAGACTAATTGCTAATTAAATTGTAAATCACAGCCAGGCAATTATGTGAACCAAAGTCTGCGAATTTTAAAATCATTAGATCATTTCTGTGGCACATACTTGCTTCTACACATTCATTGTCGCTTCAGTTTTTAATTACAAAAGTTGTTTCATAATTCCCCAGGCATATATACGGATGACAAGGTCAGAAAGAAGATACGAATTTCCGCATCACCAAGACATCAGAGCCCTGATGGATCCATTCCAGAATCGGTTGAATATGGGGCGCACCCTCAGCATCCCCCTAGACCTGCTGCACCCATTCCATCCCCCTCGATTAATACAAGAATTATTGAAATGGAACAAAGGTAGAAAGATAAGTGTTATTCTGGCTTACCCACACTTGAAATTTTAAGTATTAGTACTCAATCTGGATTTATAACTTTTTCTTATAGAAATAATGGACTTTCTTCTAGACAAAACATGATGTCTGGGTTTCCGAATTTCGGGCCAATGTACCCCTCACCGGGTCAAGGAAATTTAGGTCCACCGCCGTCACCCTCACATTCTCAACAGCATCAACAACAACAACAAACAATTGTGATCACTGAAAATCCAAACATTCGTAAAATTAGAAGCGCTAGCACAGAAAACACTATGCCAGAAGGTATAAATTTGCAAGCCTTAACTAAAATGGTCTTTTGAGATTTCCTCGTGGCTTCCAACTATTTATTTACTTTTTCCAATGAATTTATCTAAACAGATCTCAGTATCAAACTGGAAAGTGGCAGAGAAGAGGAGATGACAGGTCTGCCTGGGAAGCAACGGTCATTTTCGATGGATTTGTCGCCGTCCGAACCTTTCGGAGGCTTAGGGGGTGGAGGAGGTCCGGGTCCGCAGGGAATGTGGTCGCTTCCCTCCCCTTCATCATTAACTGCTCAGCATCCTCCGCCACATGAAATCAATCCGCAGTCTACTGCAGATGGTATGTTAAGTAAGAGAGGCGATCATACGCGAAGGCGTATGCTTTTTCATTCTTTCCACCAAAGTTACGCCACCGAATCTTCAAAATACTAACAAAAACAACTTTTTCTTTATTTGTTTCTCAGGGAAGAAACTGAAATGTCCGTTCTGCGAACGGTTGTACGGGTATGAGACCAATTTACGAGCTCACATTCGCCAGAGGCATCAAGGAATACGGTTAGTGAATTAAAATACAAATAACTAATGGATATCTTGTGAAATGGACAAGTTATCTTATGTTGATTAGAATGATTAGCATTACAGCCAACCACTATATCGTTTTCTTTTCAATCAATTCATTTGAATGCATATTGCTAACTTGTTTCCTCTTCTTGATCTGTTTGTGTTTTGTTTGCCTTTAGGGTACCATGTCCATTTTGTACAAGAACGTTCACCAGGAACAACACAGTACGTCGACACGTCGCCAGAGAACACCGAGCCCTACTGGGCGGGGTACGAGCATTTCACCATCCTTTAAACCCGGAGGGTCCCGGAGGACCACACTCTCACCCTCCGTTTAGTAGTCCTCCGGGTGGCTCAACGACCAGTAGTCCAAGTCAAGGTAGTCCGAGTACGTCAACAAGCGCTTCATCATCTGCAGGTAGCGCAGGGAACCCGATGGGAGGCGGTCAAATAATTAGTGGAGGTAGCATGGGTCAAGGTCAGCATTTAGTAGTGTCATCAGGTGGACCAGTAGGTGTTGGTCATGGGGGTATGGGGAACATGGGAGGAATAGGGGGACCAAGTGCAGCTGCGGTGGCGGCCGCCGTTGCAGCTGCAGCGGCTTCCTCTAATCTCCCCTTACCGTCAGCGTGTAGTCCTCCCCTGAGCAGCAGTAGTGTAGCAAGTGGGAATAACAATCGGCCTGCTTCTCGCAGCTCTATTGGGAGCAAACCGATGGACTGACATTTAGCTTTACTTCATACAAAATGGGCATCATTCATACACTCTAACAATGCCTACAGTAATCATCTCGGGTAATCAATCAAAAATGATTTATCCATAACTTACCCCTAACTTCATACCCACTCCCTCTTTGTCTTTTTTCCTCTTTTCATCCTAAACAAAAACATCATCTTCAATCATTGCACTTTCTCCTAATTTTTGAGAAAAAAAATTCCTTTGCATTAATTACAAAATCATCTAATTGATTTAAAGAATTATCAAACTATATACCCTATAGATATAAAACACCTCTATATAAAACTTGTCAAATGTTGTTTCATTTTCATTACCATTTAGTCAACTCCCAGCCTCTTTAAAATGAAACGTATAAGTCCGTTTCTAGTTCTCGGAAATCACAAAAATCAGACTTTTTGCTTCTTTTTTCAAGTCATTTTTCAATGATTCTAACAAATAGTCTTATAGTTCAAAAGAAAGAGTGCTGGAATAATCCTCTCGTAAAATGGACTTTTTAAAAGAAATCACACATTTTTACTGATAATCTCAGTTAAACAAGGCCAAGTAGTTTTTTGTGTCAAGTTGTGACTTTATGTATATATATACTGTTTCTCCGCGTATCAGTATCAATCAAAAGTTAAAATTCCTAATGAAGCATTCAGGTCTAACTATGAGCTCGAAGCCAAAACCTTAATATGTACATCAGGATATCATCGACAGTTTTTTCCTAACTGTAAAATTTAGTCAGTTATCCTCAGCAATCAATATAATGCCCTCTAAAACCACAAAACAAGCTTCTCATTTTTATGATTCCTCCTATTTGAAAACGAACTTGACTCCAGCGTAACTTTTAAGTTTCAAAGGAAAAACGCTTACTACTCCTGCTGGATGATAGGGAAAAAGATTTTTATCAGTCATACAAAACAATCCTCAGGTTGAATGAATATAGATAAAGTCGACTTCCAACTTGGGTCGCTCAACATGTGTTCATTTTTTTACAACAAAGTAAACTATAATTTTTTTGAATGGAAAAAATATGATATAAACTGAGAGAAAAGTAAATCGCCCGTCTACCTGTATCAAACATGACTAAAGTTAAAATATTTTAGTTTGTATTCGTTTATAACCGTTTGCCCAGGCAGATCCCTTTTTTCCAAACAAATAGTCTTTTCCTGATCGGAATCGAATGCAACGAAACGAACCAAACCAAAACCATACTAAAAACGCCAAAAACACTATTTCCACACAGTTACTGTTGGGCTCTTGATTTCTGACCCCATTCGGTGCGCAAACTTTTTGTCGCGAAAATGCACGAAAACCATCCTAGTATATGTAAT
>JAANSQ010001966.1:2351-13201 GCA_036850885.1 Lepidocyrtinus dapeste | reverse complement strand
GTAAACAAAATTATTAACTAGCATTGAATCCCATGTATGGCAATGGTGTTGTCACAGAAGCAAAACATTTCGAATCATGGAAAAGAACCTTAAGCGGATGTCTAAAAACGATAAAAATTATTAGATAGTCGTAATAATTACAGTTTTGCTTCACTTACAGCCAGACACACTAGTCAGTCAGTTGTAAAAGTTTCTAAGTGTAGTTTCATTGGGCAAAGATAAATCTTACGATTCCATGATTTTTTTTCAGGAGAATACTGCGTCATAGAAAAAATCAGACTGTCTTCAGAGATGAGAGATTTGTACTAATCAAATCAGTTGTTTAATAATTCTTTTATGACACGGCCAGAATTTAGAACTTGGGAAGGCACAAACAGTCCGATTTCTTTTCAAAAGATTTCCTTATCATTATATAGGTGGTCTATGGAACATTGATCATTCATTCATGCACACAGATTGGTAAAGACTTTAGAAGCAATACCAAATTTGAAGAACTACGGTAGACGAAAGTTTATTCAATTTAATTTCCAAACCTTCCATATTTTGCGACTACATAACATTTCATCCTTAACATAAAACAGTCGTAAAAATCTTTATATCATATAAGCTAATCAATTCATCAGCAATCTCATGTTTCTAACAACCATTTATAGTTTATCTGATCGTTTCCAAAAAAATACTATTAGAAAAGAGGTTTCATTGACGACTGCTTAGGCATAGATTCATTCAGTATCAGTAGACAGTTTTTGCGATATCATCAAATTTATGAATGAATGTGCGTCACCAAACTACAAAAAAGTGGGAGATGAAATAATGAATAGTAATCATTGCCAAGGAAAATGCAACTGTCCGATTCGGAGTGACATTGATGGTTGGAAAACATTGTCACATTTTGTTTTCTTAGGAAAAATCACTGTATTATGGAAAACTGAAGTGTTCAATTTCTTTATCATTTACGAAAACCAACAGGCACAACGATAAGTTCCCAAAATCGTATAATAAATCAGCACACCGCTACAATTCTGAAGAGAGAATCTTATGATTTGTTTCATTTTGAGTTTTATTAATTATAAGAATCTCAAAATTCATTAACAATTTGTTGCAAATAGCAAAAAGTTTCTTTATTTTTTACAAATAATAATAAAATTTCTGAGTTTAAAATTTTGCTTTGGAAATTAATTGAAGTCTGATTGATCAGAGGAACTACAAATAATGAACAGTTTACAATGCTGAATTTAAAGTTAGTAAACTGATTTATATTATAGACACCTTTTGTCTGCAGCGTTTTAAGTATATTTCCACTTAAATTATACCTTTTATGCGATTTTTTACCTGCTTAAATAATTCTTAAACATTTAAACGTGCCCGATAATTTATTTAGTTGTTGTAAACATAGCACTACTCTGCCTAAGCTCACTAATTCGATTTGAATTAACACTATGGAGCTGACTGTTTACTACTTATGCTTAGATAATTGTAGACTCATTACATAAATTCTCAATAATTGCAAACTTCTCTTAGGTGTCAATTTTCATGCGTAGGAAGTTTTAAGAACCCTGCAGAACTTAACATATCTGACGATACATGATTTGAAGTAGCTTTCTGAAAAATAACGTCCGCTTATGTACTTTGAAGTTTTTGGTCATGATTTCCTGCATCGAAGAAAGCATCATTAATCATTACCATTAAATTGCCCAAATTGAAATAAATCAATTTAATATTTACCATAATAAAGTTACAACAATTCATGCAAGTGGAGGTAATGCAGTTTCATCTTGAAGATTAAATAACCGGATCTCCACGTGAATTTAAGTTACTATAGCTACTTCTTAAATTGTTAGAAGGATAAATTTGAATTTTGATCATGTTAATTTTTATATGAAATAGTTCTGGATGGTTTAAAGTTAAAAGTAAAGTTGATATTGGAAAAATTATGACTTACTCCTCTTGCGACTCATCCGTAGTCATGTCGGTCCGTCTCCGTGGCGGAAGTTGCGGGGGTGGTTCAACTGCTGCCTGCAAAAGCTGTCTGTAAAAGGGTTGCGTTCGATTTGGTATTGGAGGTGGGTATGGTGGAAGATTCCTGGATGCACTTTGTTGGGAATAGGGATCGTAGAGGGATGTTGGAGAGGTTGCTGACGGAGCAGCGATTACAATTTCAACGTGATCAGGCCTCGTCTTGCTCCCGTTATTGTGTCAACTTTTTTCACTTTTAATAAATTTATCCTACTGTTGCTGGAACTATGGTAAATAATGTACGCGTTTTTTAGGCTTACGAGTGCATTTGAATTTTTGTTGATCCCACCACTCTCAAATATATTATCTTTGTATTGGGAGCAAAAGTAATCATAATATTTATGTTGATAACCACTTTTATCTATTTCTAGTTGCCACCACTTTTCAGCTGTCATTTTTTCAGTAAAGAACACAATAAAATCCACTTTACCAGGCGCATCTCCTTCATTTGTCAATCTCTATTTGACTTTTTCCTTGATTAAATGTGAGACATTGCAAACAATTCATTCAACTCATGANCAATCTCTATTTGACTTTTTCCTTGATTAAATGTGAGACATTGCAAACAATTCATTCAACTCATGAAATGAAATCGTAAAGGAAATAACTTGAGTATTTTAAGCTGCTCAAAGCATTGTTTTAAACATAAGCTGCACGTTTCGTCATCTTAGGTATTTACTCACATGTCCTTCCAATAGCACGGGAGCTTTTCATTCGGTTTCGTTGTTCCAACATTGTAGCAGACAGAAAATTTTGAAAGACAAGTTTTGAAACTTATTTATTCATAGTGACTTTCATTAACAGCGAAAAAATTGGCTTCCAATTTATGAATTGAAACTACACCCAGAGAATGAGAAGAAAATTGTCCAACATTGTAGCAGACAGAAAATTTTGAAAGACAAGTTTCGAAACTTATTTATTCATAGTGACTTTCCACAAGAGCGAAAAAATTGGCTTCTAATTTATGAATTGAAACTACACCCAGAGAATGAGAAGAAAATTGATGGAGAGGCATAGCACTCACATTCCCGTAGTGACGATAGGGTCGTATTCGTATTATCGTATTGTGCTTAATATCTTTCATTTCCCCCATTCATCGTCATTTTAGCTTCATTCGTGGATTTCTCTTTGCATTGCTTTGGCTTTTACTCTAAAAAAAGAAATGCGCTGACTGTCGACGACACATCTTCAATCAAGAATCTCCCGAGTTTTTTGTTTTTGTCAAGTGTGATGTTTACGTTTAGAAAATTTTAAGCTATAGCTGCTCATAAATATGGAAAGGTTTCACAAAAACGAAAAAAAACTTGTGCTGAGCGGCAGAATGCTCCAAGACGAGATGCAGATGAATGCCTCCTACACACTTAAAGTCTCAAGGTTCATTCACGGAAACTTGTAATTTGTGATTCATATCGATGATAAATTGTAATGAGAAAACTAGCTCACTTTTAAATGATAAATTGCTCCGATACGTTAAAATGGTGAAATACTATTTTTCATGGAACTGTTAAAAAAGTAATTAGGAAACGAAAGGTATTTATACTATAAATATTAACTTTCTCTTCTCTAATGACGTTTTAAGGAACAGGGTCTTAATAATTAATCAACTTTAACATAAATTCCCACTTTTTTCGAAAAAATATATGGTACAAACCCTTCATAGCCGACGTTATTATGGATAAATCGTTTTTTCTCAAAGTGCACTCTTTTCTGTAGAAATAATACAAAAATTTAACAGGGTCTTAATAATTAATCAACTTTAACATAAATTCCCACTTTTTCCGAAAAAATATATGGTACAAACGCTTCATATCCGACGTTATTATGGATAAACCTTTTTTTCTCAAAGTGCACTCTTTTCTGTAGAAATAATACAAAAATTTGAATGAAAAACTAGTCACGTAGTAACCACAACGCTTCAGAATTTTTTTTGGTGATAACAAACCCTATTTAAATTTCCGGTGAAGAACCTCACAACTCTCAGCGAAACTATTTCCAGGAAACTCGTGAGAAAATCTTTGTACGCTGACATAAAATTTTAAACTTTTTCCCAGCACCAGCAGAACACTCGTACAAGCTGGAGTGAAGAAGAACTACTGGAGCTCGGAATTCTCTCCTCTCACATGTACAACCATTCTCTTTCATTACTTTGCTTCTCGCTCTTCTCACTTCCCTCACAACACACTCTACTCTTATGTCTAGCTGCGACTCTGGAGAAGCGATATGAAACAACTCTCTCGTTCTCTCTCTCTCTCTTTTCGTTTTTTTTTACATTCAGTGTGCCATCCTGAAGAGAACAGCAAGTATGAACTACTAGACATGTATGCTTCAAATCATATCGTGGTCACATTTCCTGCATGTTGCCCTTACAAATGGTCACATTTTCCCATAAAAAGCCTCCTGCAATATAGACTCTGCACTCCCTCCACTCCATTCAGAATCTACACTTTCTGAAGCCAACATATTCTCCTCAGAGTCACAAAAAACTTTCAGCGACGATACGTGTCATGCCCATGCCTAGACTTTTTGTAAGCCTGCACCTTTTTTCAACAAACCATTCACGTTAAAACCCACTTCGCACACAAACCCATTACTTGCATATATGCTATACGCACTATACCCCACGAAACTAGAGAGAATCCAAGTATTTTCTTTCTTTCTTTCTCTCTCTCTCTATCTCTCCTTTTGCTCGTTCCTTCCTTACATAAGCGACAAGTAAAGTAAGTGAAGAATTCACTTGCTTCAGCTGAGCAGTGTACCTCTTCTCAGGCGAATCTGGCTAGAACTTACGGGAAAAACTATGTGCTCTTGCTCTATTACATTTTACATCTACACAATTTCTTTCTTGGTACTGCTTTACACGAAAAAGACATAAACGCATTTTATATTTCAAACACAACTTATGAGATCTTCCAATTTCTTTCTTCACATTATTACGTTCGTCCCTTCAAAATCTCTGTATGTAGTTTCTTCTGTACATTCACAAAAACTTCTCGAAGACTGCTTTATCAATGCTACACTGTTAGAACTTGGAAATATTAGAGAGAAAATGAGAAAGACAAAAATTGTGTGTGTTCTTTCGTTTCATACTCGCCAGCTGCCTGTTTCATCCGTTCTTAAGAAACACTTACTGCAAACCAGCTTATTATTTCCGTCCACCCAAATCATTTCTCAAGCAAAAGGAAAGAAAATATTGTGTACATTTCAAGACAAGTTTTTCTTGCTTTTCATCCTACTCTCTTCAAGCCAACCATTTTAAATTCAATGCCAAACTGCCATAGATGCACATTAAGTATTGCTTATTGTGATTTTCATTGTTGCCACTTGTTATAAGAACGATTATTGAATGAAAATTGCGACCAGAGTAAATAATCTTTTTAGCGAGATGTAAGAAAAAAATGATCTTTATGCATGCATTATCATTCACTAATCTCTTTCTATCCTTATAAAAGTTCCACCTTCCCTTGTAACATTATGAATTCACTGCTGTGCAATACATTAACAATACCAAAAGTTGAATGATCACTTCTCTCTGAAAAAAAATATTTATTAAATCTTAAAAGTAAAAAACCAGCTTCGTCTTCCTCTCCTTCTACATTCTATTCATTATAGGGCTTTAGAGTGAGGAACCCACACAAATATAATTACAGAAAAATCCCTTTGACATGATATTTTTATTTTGTAAATTCAAACCAAAAACATTTTGTATGAATGTACTGCCATGGATAATAATAGGTATTTGGATAAAGTAGAAGAGATGATCATTTCAACGTGATGCTTCAGAATGCTTTATTTCTTCCTCATTAAAAGCTCACACCATGTAATGCTTAGACATAGCTGTAATATTGTACACCCAAGCGATACGTATCGCTAACATCAACAGATTCTTTTTTCTTCATTTTATTATTTACAAAAAACAGGATCTTCCTTTTGTTCTTATTGCATTGAGAAAACGAATACAAACAGACAGTATATTAGGCTGAACATGTTCGAAGCAAGAATCAAATGGTCCGATTCGAAGGAGCAGGATATTTTCAAGGAGCAGCGGTGTGTTATGTACAAACCAAGTAAATGATGATGAAACATTTTTTATGGGAAGGCTGAGGACAGGAAGTGAGAAGGTTGAAAAACTTTGTTTCATATTGCCTAACATTACGGAAAACATACCGTTTTCAAACTCTGCCTCTGGCTTGTGAAGACTTTGTTTTTTGGGTGCACGCTTTTAGACTCACCACATAAGGCATATTCAAAAGAATAAAAGAAGGGAATGATGAGCTGCTGGCTGCACCTTCTTACATCTCGAAAGACTTGAGAACATAGGAGAATGATGAAGATACAAGAATCGAAACAAAGTTTTTCTTATTTTGTTAATGACGACGGGCCAAAAGAAATGTGAGAAGTTGTACGGTAAGCTAAGTATCACTATGGGTATATGCAAGAAGAGGCCAAGCCAAGAAAACAAAATTTTGTATTCCCTCTTGGTCTGAGTTTGAATCGCCTTAGTAATTTCTGTTTGAAAAAGATTTGCGTCGTAGTGGCAACATGGATTAGTTCAAGTAGATATGAAAAGAAAATGATGATGATGATGATGTTCAAGATACAAGCCGGTTTTCTATGTGTGATTTTTTGGAGGAATTATATATTTTACTTGGTGTACACCGATGCAACAATTTTATTTACCTACATGAGTATCTATGATATTCCAAGCCTTACTTATGTCTTGAAAAAGTGTGAATGAAAAAATCTAAATGGAAGAAAAAATCAAGTAAAATGATACTGATTCTGTGTACGTACATACAAAGGCCTGCATATAAGCGCATCTTGGGAGTGTAAAAATACAGGGATTTGTTTAAAATGACGGAGAAAACAAGTCTTCAGTATTTTATGACGTGTTAGTAGACGGTTATTCTTGTGTGAGATAAAAAATATGAGTACATATGCATACTCAACCTGTGCTTGTTTAATGTAGGTACTGCATATAATAAATACCTACTTTATTTCGCTCTTTTGGATAGATGGGCGGACGGATTGAATTGTGATAATAAATGTAGCCACATTAGTTGTATTTTTCACGTTTAGTTTTATCACTTTCTTATAGAGTTTCAAAGGATCTGATATCGTGATTATATTTTTTACATAAATATTTTTTAGGTGTGTGCATACTTGAATTACAAAGTAGTATCATGTCTTAAGCTGTATTCTGAACAAGATGGAAATGTTTTGCATGAGGGAAGTCGAAATATTGACGAAAACTCTTTACCTTTGTATTTATCTTATGAATATTTTAAAAATCAATATGAAATTCATCAATCTCATTTTCTTGAGCAAATTACAACAATGTGGCAGTTTGCGAAATATGTGGTTTTCATTGACGACTCTTCAAACGTCGGAATAAAGTTGAGACAGATGTCATTTCGTTTAGGTAAACCATGATAGTCTTATGCAATCGTAGTCTTAATTTTATTTTCTTCGTGGGAGGTGGAAAATGCAAATAAGCTTTAATAAAATATACAAAATAGTTTTGCATGCATGATTGTTAAGTAATGAGACATTATATTACAAATCTTAAATTTGCTTACTTACTGAAGACTTATCAAATACAAATTGTGGAAATTACTTCTAATCGCATCTTACTTAGGTAAACCATGATAGTCTTATGCAATCGTAGTCTTAATTTTGTTTTCTTCGTGGGAGGTGGAAAATGCAAATAAGCCTTAATAAAATATACAAAATAGTTTTACATGCATGATTGTAAAGTAGTGAGACATTATATTACAAATCCTAAATTTGCTTACTTACTGAAGACTTATCAAATACAAATTGTGAAAATTACTTCTAATCGCATCTTACAATAAGTTTTCTTCAACGTACTAGAGAAATGGACTGACATTTATTTTTCAGAACTGTTAAATAATCTATTTCACAATCTTGAAACTTCGGTCTCCTCCATAAAGGTTACTTTAAGTAATATCAGTACCGCAATATTAAGTGTTATTGCATTTCACTCCTGTGGCATTCTACAAGAAACGCTTAAAGTTTTAAGTTTGGTTTGTTGGCTTCTCATTTTTATGGAGGATAGCAATGTTTGGGTTTCCTAGTTGAGGTTTTGGAATATTCAAATGGAACATGAAAAGTAGTCTTGAGATGGTATAGTTCATGCATTGATGTTATGTAGTGTAGTCTCTGCTGCTGCCGCCAGACCATAGGAGTAGAAAAGCCCATAAAAGAGACCACCCAACCCCCACGAACCTCATCTCATTGAGAAGAACTTCAATGCTAAAAAGCTGAATTAAAAAGCTGAAGCGTTGACTAGACTCACACGTTTATTCTTTCTTTTTTTGAAAGAAAAGGATGCTACGAAGCAAACAGCATATCAAGAGCAGTAAGAGCACCACGATTCCGACACCGCCACCACTTGCACTTTGTGAATCGCTTGTGCCTGAAAAGTACAATATGAATTAGACCTCGCGTTCCTTCAATCTTCGGAAACGCAGCGATGCAAACCAGTATCCACATTCATTCTGATAAAAAAAAACTTTTCCGTGTAATGTAAAGCATACTAGTAATGTTTTTACCAAAAAAAATGAGCTGAAAAACTGGCGAGATAGGAGGACTAGGTATACATAAAAACTGGATAGAATATTTGATATGGAGCAGGTTTGTGTAGTTGCTGCTTGGCTCTGGCCTGGTCTGGCTTTTGTTTGCTTTCATGAACAACGACAACGTTACTACACATTCGTCTTTTTCTATTCTCGTGGACGCAATACCTTTAAAATGCCTTTCTTACGGATATAACTCGTAACAGTCACTTTGCTATGCATATATAGAGTTTTTGTTCAATTTTATACTTAAACTAAGTTTAACATGAATATTTATACACGTACCTATGTAAGAAAGGTAAGATAAATCTATGAATGGATATATGCATCACCCACAATTGATAGTTTTACTATAATGTGTTATGTCGATATGACAGGATGATCGCGCGTTCTTTACATGGTTTTCGCGATCGTTCTTATATCTTTTGAAACCTACATAGGCATTTTATTGTTTGCGAAAAAAAATTCATACCTACAGAAGTTTGTAGTAGTAATACCTACATATTCCCGTATGAATCTACAAGCTGAGCATGTGGCATGACTCCTCAAGATGAGCAACTAGTTCCTTCTTCATCGATCCTTTGCTAAGGCCCACCGCCTACCTTTATCTTTAAAGAGGCTGAGCAAAAATATTTTTAAATTTTTTATCTTTTATTTACTATTCAACTACTTTTATTTTGCTCATGTACTTCCCAAAACTGTATAATCTCGTAGGAAACTTACACTTTGCAAATGGAAGTCCATACGCTGATTTTGTACATGTATTACATGAATACATAATCATGGAGTAAAAATGTTAAGCAATAGTTTTATATCAATAGTTGAACTTGAGAGGAAAGAAAAGAAAGAGGATGGAAGAAAAACAGATTAAATTATGTGGCGATCTATGTATAAATATAAAAGGATAAGAGGAAAACACGCTCACGCTGCCTTGGGACCTTGGCAATATCTATTTAGCCACTTTAAACCGCACACTTGTTTCAATACCATAGATAATGATTCTTTGCTTTAAGGGAGTAAGCAACGAATATCAATATTGGATGTAAAGGGTCAACCAGTAAAGGCGAGTTTAGTCTGGTTAGTGAACAAATTCATCCCTTTCAGATACATAAGTCCACGTAGTGGTTTAGCCCAAGATTCATACAGGTTACGTTACAAACAGCCTTAGTCATTTTCTTATTATTTGTACTGATCTTAAAGCGAATCACAATTCCCTCATTATAAAAACCTGTTTTTAAAACAGTACTACAAAATATATAAAAAAATAACAATCCTTGTTGTTTCTGTTCGGGGAAAAGTTCTTGAACGATTCTTTTCCTATCTGAACACTTTGACACTCTTCAGCATAGTAATGAGTCAACCCAATATGATCTTGTAGAATATATCATCTTTGCTTATGCACACTTGATTATGAATCAAGTGTAATGCATCCTTAGAGGTTATCTCTGGAGGTATGTCCCTTTAAAGTTACTACATCACCAAGGTTCAGTCTAAACACTAGCCTAAATAATTAATTTAAGTAGTTACGCTTAAGCACATGAATCAATTGCTGGATGATTTCGCAAAGACAAGCAAATTAAATCCATCCTAATATGATCTTGTAGAATATATCATCTTTGCTTATGCACATTTGATTATGAATCAAGTGTAATGCATCCTTAGAGGTTATCTCTGGAGGTATGTTCCTTTAAAGTTACTACATCATCAAAGTTCTGGTCTAAACACTAGCCTAAATAATTAATTTAAGTAGTTACGTTTAAGCACATGAATCAATTGCTGGATGATTTCGCAAAGACAAGCAAATTAAATCCATCCATTAAACTTCAGTGTTGGTTTTATTCGTTCAGTTTACCTTCCTGGCAATTTATTTTAAAATAAAGTAAGTAAATGTTGCATTTTATTCGTATTCGTTGATGATCTAGTGAAAATTGCATAAGAAATGAAACCTCTCATTCATTCGTACTTTGTAACGTTACTCAGGCAACCGGTTACTTGTTAATAGTGACCTCTGGTGATATGCAATTGATTGCTTTTTGCCGTAAAGGAGATCCTTAATCGATGGGCTTGAGACACAATTGATACAATGCAGGGCGAGCTCATTGTAGACAATTGCAAACATGAGCTGTTTTAGAAGGAGTTACTATTTACTTACAGAAAATGAGCAGTAGAGTAATCATAAAAATTTACAGTTGAGTCTTCAACTTAATTGTCATTACTGTAAGCCATGTAGTTGTTATA
>JAANSQ010001965.1:0-13210 GCA_036850885.1 Lepidocyrtinus dapeste | reverse complement strand
ATCACACAAACAGAATGTACTGCATCAAAACACCAAAACCAGTAATACGGTACTTGACATTGAAGAAGAAAAAAGAGAAGATGATGATAAGTTGAATTCATTCTTGAAATATACAAAAGATATGTGATTATGTGTGCAGTCAATAACAGAAGCAATTTTGGCCATTACGGGTTACCCCTCAACATTTGATTTAAGATGTACTGTGGTTGTTACGAATGAAAGGTGATCCACACTAATAATTTTTGGATGGGATGAAGAGACCAACTCAAAGAAGAAATGCCGAACTAGAATTATAGAAAGCAATTGTCCGGTAACACAGCACCAATGAAAAGCAATATCACTCCCTTGTTATTACGAAACACGCCTTTCTCTACTTCGTCAGTTATGATAATTTGCGTAGGAAAATGCAAGCACAGTTGTTTCTTGGCTCGGAGTGTAATAAATCAGAGTGCAATTTTAAGAGAATCTAAATCGATTTGCAAATTTCAAAGTTTCTAGGTTCAAAAAAAATTTGACTGATAATTAGCCCCGCATTGTTTTCTCATGCTGATAAATTTTTATAGTGTAAATGCCCAAAGTGCATGGCATATCCGTGTCCCAATTTTCAATCAGCTTACACATCGCTGTTTTTTACTCATTCAATGAGATTTGTTTTCTCCTTTAAGCTTCATCTAGCGCCCAACCTTAAGATAAGTTGTGTGACTGAATATATTTCTCGTAATTGTTGAGTCTTACGTTGCCTCAAGAAGTGCCAGTAGGGAAAGAACAAGTTTTAACCTAGAAACCAGTATTTTTTTTCATCAATGAAACAAACCTCTTGACTTTAAAAAGCTCAAGGGAGTCTTCTTTGTTTTGCACCTGAAACCACTACACTTCATCTTTGAATTTGTACATCCCATTCATTGAGTCATTTCTCCGCGTCTTTTTTATCTCTGCTCTAGAACTCCACTGTGGGCTTAACTCTGGCAATTTCATCGTTTTCGTGAAACTAGTTTTTAGCACCATTTTATTCATGAAAGACTCTCTTTCTCCCAACCTACTTGAGTATAATGAGCAGTACATTGTTTATTTTGAAGTAAGCACATTATCGTTTTGATTATCAAAATGTACCATCCAACTACCCACCACCAACACCACAGACACAATGTTCACTTTTTTCACTGTATGATAATCATAACAATCATAATAATAAATGTTAAAGTAAATTGCGAAATTTACTTGGCCAAAATAAACTCTCTAAAGTAAACAAGAAACCGCATAATGATTATCATTTACTTGCACTGACATGAAGCCATGCACTGCAGTCCTTAGACTATACACTATATTTAATGCGATATTGGATGTAGTACACAATTTATCTGTTTGCAACTACCCAAACATATTCATTTCACCCATTCATTCATGTTTTTTTCTACTTTCATGATCATCATAAACTCATCTTCATTTTTCAGGAATCACTTTATCTCCAATCTTCGCTCTCAGAGAGAAAAAACGACTTGAAGAGATCTTGTTAAAAGATCATTAATCAAATTGAAAAGTCGTGGTGGCTTGGAGAGTGATGATGATATGGCACGGTGTTGGTGGTGGTGTTTGCTGTTGTTTACGCTACCTTCTTGGACACGCTTAACTATTTTGAAAAGCTACGCTAATATTATATTGAGCAAAGAAAATGCTGCCGTTTTCGGCTAGCTGTGAATTTGACACGGTAATGGTGTACGGTGGGGTAATGGCGGCGTTCTCATAATCATTTTCTAAAACTCACACCTTAAGAAAACACACCGACCTCGAAAAGGAGCCGTCCCCTTTTTCAAAGAGGACTGTGACGAGTGTGTGGAGTAAGAAGAATGATAATGAACGTCATCATCTTCGCTTAGCGTGCATTGTTCTGTCATGGATTAGGTCTGTAGGCGAGCAAAGCCAAAAAGTCTGGATATATTGAAGACATGAGAGAAAACAATGGCATCGTCATCATCATATCACCCTAAACATCTTCATTAATCATAATGTTCCCAAATGAGAAAATCATAGATTTTTTCATGTCCAGTAGCCGTCATCAATTTTCCCCCTTTCTCACTCGGGAAAAGTGTGCCTGCGCTAGAGTTTAAACATGCCCAGAAGAAATCGAAAAGGTAATAATTATGTCATGTAATAATATTTGTGGAGAACAAAAAATTACTTTATTTTCTGTACCTGGAAGAAATAGAGTAATTTCTACAGCCCGACCCACCATATCGTCATTGTCATTATTTAAATGCATGAAATGCTCCTTTTTCATATCCCACTTTTAATGAAAAAAGGGCATGGACGAGTTTGTTTTATGTCGTGTGTATCTTATACGAATATGTCGTGTTATATGAGTTTGGCCCACATTGCCACATTCATCATCATTGCATCGCCATCATTAAAATGTTTGCTCTTAATTGTTCATCTTTCAACGATCAATGAGGTTTCCCTCTAGCACCTAATCTTTCCACATGAATTCCTCAAGCAAAAAGTAAAACAATTACTCTGATTTTCTATCACTTTTTTTTGCTTGTTTAGCCTAGTCTAACGAAGGGAGAGTGTAAGAAACAATTAAACAGTGCAAAATTTGGATCGCCTCGTAATATTCACAATAGTCAAAATGATTTGGCCATTGGTTTGGTAAAATGCCCTGGGGCTTGGGCAATTTCTGTTTGTTATTCTTATTTCAATTCAAAACCTTTTTTCTACCTGAGAATAGAACTAGGGCCAATCGCAGTAAAATCCTACGTTATCAGCATGCAAGGACACTGTTTAGAGAGACAATAATCTGCATATGCAAATCATTTTAAATTTGCAAACAACGAATGAATATAAAAAAATACACTAGCAAAGTGTGATCACGCAGTGGGTGAGTGCCCAGTCAGTAGGTATCAAGCGTAGCTATTATGCGTCCTTTCATTCATTCATAATTAAAGGATCAGCGACATGATATGCACCCGGTGGGGCGCTGTATGGCTCACATCCCATCCATTAACTCAGTTGGGAAGGCATCTTTTGAGCAAAATGTTTTTTTTTTCAGGGCCTTTTTTTATAAATGATTAAAAATGCTTTATTATGGCTTAATACACTTTCAAAACTTTATTATCTCTCCCTCCCATTTGCGTAAGTTATTTCATTATATTTTATTTATAATTTTCATTTTTTGATGGAGAAATCTACTAGACAAAATATTCTCTAGCGATGCCACACGAACTATATTGAATGAATGAAGGAAAGTTGACAAGTAATCAAACTTTAATGACTTGAATCTATTAGAGTTGGGCCCACGAACTTAATAATTTTCAATTTTTAGGGGAGAGAATGCATTTGGTTGATGCAATAATTCTGAAGCGATAAGTCTATTATCATCTTAAGTTAATTGCCATCGTATAAAACAATAAAAATTAAAAAATAAAGTTGGCAATGCCTCCTTCTCCTCCTACTTGCCAGCCTCCGGTTGTACGTCGATATGCACTCATATTCACTCCACCAAAAAAATATATAAAATTAGCTATGTTGTCTTAGTTATTTTCATGTGTCACATTTCAAAGATAAGGCATGATGAGGAACTACTAAATTCAGTTGCTACGATGCAGCCTAGTTGGAGGGAAAGGTTTTGGTACTACTACAAAGAGCATGGGGCACACGACCACCCCATTAGGTGCAGATCATCAGTAGAAAAGGGCACTCAAGAAAAAAAAACTCATCTTCATGAATATTTATAAGAGGATAACAACGTGCTTAATCAAAATCAAAATAATAATAAAAAATAAGTTGTGAGGCGAATCACGGCTTGGTTGCGGCTCTCTTGTGTACCGTTTCAAAAATTTATAAAGCTATTTTCTATTATAAGATGTTCACGTATTACATTACAAGGGAAAAGCAACTTTTTTGATATCTGTCATCTGATTTATGGTGCTGTAAATGGATGGACTTACATCTCGCATATTTTTTTGCACTTTGGCTGGCTAGTAGGCTGGGTGCAGGCACACCAGGTAAAAAGGGTTTGCGGACGACGGAGCAAAATAGATAAATTTATCATGCAAACATGTCATATTTTTGGCTCGTAAAAAAGCCATGAAAAATTTGCGACAGTTGCTCATATATTCAAATGTTACAGAAATAAATGAAGTTTTCGCACGATCGCATAATCATTTTGTATGAAGAAAAATGATGATGAGCCTGATTAATTTAATAATTTCTTGGAGAGAGTTGTAAAAACTGGGTGGTGTGACTGGTGGTGGGAGTGTGTGTGTTTTTTTAGAATTATTCGCTTACCGGCTGGATATTGGCATGATCCCTGGGAGTGATGGAGCCTGCCTCAATACCCGAATCTGGCGAGGGGAGATCAACTGTAACGGGAGCGACGGGTTTGTAAGTGGGCGCCACACTCGCTGTTCTATAGCGATCCAAGGAGGATCCAAAGGTGGAGGGACCATCATATGGGCTTATAACACGTGTCGTTGTAGGAACGTAGCCATCTCCGTAATAGTACTCACTCGTGGGCGAAGTTACCGTGTAAATTCCTGAGGTACCTGCGCAAAATAGTTGACGTTCCAGGATGAGGATTTTTTTGTGTGATGAGTGCGTTTTATATGAGGATGAAATAGTAAGCGCGTGAGATAATTTAAAGAAAAAAAATAAAAGAGAGGTGCTTTGAATGCAGAAATTATTTTTTTTTAAACTAAACGTTAAAAATCTTAGGATTTTTCTCAAAAGCGGAGAATGAAACAGAATAAAGAAGCAAAAGCAATTCGCAAAAATTACTTGATGTGGATGTGGAGTGGTGATGTTGAGAAGAAGGGGAAGGAGCAGAGACAACCACCACTGTAGGAATGTACGGCTCATAGCCATTGACACTTCCGTTGGTGTTGCCGTTTGGGGCTCCTTGCCCATTTCCGTTGCTGCTGAGAGAGGCAAACAGCTGAGGGGAGGATGCGTAAAACTGATGATGATTATTACCATTCGTGTGTTGATGGTTTAAGTCGTTATTATTTTCATTGGGGACATGTTGTGGGCTACTGCTTGAGCCACGGATAACTTCCTGCTTGACAGTGACTAGATCCCTAGGCAACGGCGGTACAATGTCTGCCGGCGTCACGGAATGATGGTGATGTTCACTATGAGAACTCGTGATTAACTTGAGGGTACTATGGCTTATCAAGGGTGATTCTTTTCCTCCATCCCCTGCTCCTCCACCCCCTCCATGGTCACCACCCCGCCTCACAATTACTGAAGTCTGTAGTGGAATCTCTGCTTCTGAGCCGAAGCTACCGTGCTTACCTAGGCTTTCGCTTGTCACGAACATTTCTCCATTAGATAGTTTGCTATGTACAGAATTTCCAACCGTCACTGGAACTGGCCTGCAAAAAATATTTCAAAAGTAAAACAAAACACTTTAGTTTAACATGTTACAAAACTTGCACATCTTAAAATCTTAACCTTGATCTTAGACAAAGCAATTAAGCACTTAAGCGTCTCATATTTACTCCCTACCTATTTTTTTCTTCGTTTAAACTTACATCAAAGTCTCATAATATTTATGACGGCGAACATTAAAAAATCCTTCATTTTTTTACAAGCCTGACATTAAGACAAAATTTTTACCAAACCTAGAGTGCACATATCGGCGAAGGAAGAATGTGTGATCCATGTACTTTATGAACGTTTACCGCATTTTTTTTGCCGAGTTTTAAAAAACTATTAAGTATTCCAGTCACATGCGTTCATTTTCTGCCCTTTCTTCTGACTCCTTGACCAAACCGTCATTAGTATTACCCAACTTTTCTCAGAAGCATCTTCCCTATATGAGAAAGCACGACTTGGCTTCTTTTTTTCAGTCATTCCCCACTTATTTTTTTGAGTCGAGATAAGACCATTTTATTTTGAGGAACGAGCGACCTNTTTTTTTGAGTCGAGATAAGACCATTTTATTTTGAGGAACGAGCGACCTTTGTGCATCGTCTTTTTACCTTATTTTTTCCTCCCAAAAAAGTCATTATTATTACCTGAGAGAAATGAAAGAGTCTTTTTTTATCAAACGTGGAAATCTTCTCGTCGTACGTTGTGTACGTGAACATGAATTTTTTTTTGAGAAAGGATTGGAGTCTTTAAAAATGAAATATGTTTAGCGTTGTTGCAGTGTCCGACTGCATCTTCATGCTCGTCATGTGCCCCGCTTACAAATATCTTGTGTTAAAACACGGTTTGGCCATTCCTTTTTTCATAAAATACTGTCTGAAGGAAAAAATGTATACGATGGTCAGCAGTCAACAGGAAAAAGAGGGATCTATAATATGAGCTAATCAGCGACTATGTACATATATACGTTATATATTGATTGCATAGAATTTCATTAGGGGATACCTATTGTTGTCCACCTGTTCTTATTTTTCTCCTCTTTTCAGTCTCCGTCCGCTCAGTTAAGAAAGATAAATTCCGAAAACCTCATTATGAAAATAAGAGAAAAATTGTTTTTGTTTTTTAAAAGCGTTTATGCCGTGTTCTCTGTCTTTCACCATGAAATGAATCTGAATTAACATAGATTCCTCTTAAAAAGATTAGCATTTACGAACCCATCTAAAAGTCAAAAAGATTTTCGCCCCTTTATGGAACAATGAAGGCTAGTAAGTAAATGAATCTTTTCCTTTGTTGAACAATGACGGTAGCAAAAAAAATATACATATTAAACGGCTGAATCCATTATAATCCTTAAGTATTTACTGGATTGTAGCCATATGCATAGGATTTTTTTGCAGACTGCATTGCTACTTACTACCACTAATTGCAGGAAGGTAGATACTCTACGAATTTGATCTCAAAGACCCATTGATCTTGTAGAAGAAGAGTGGGATGAACAACCAAATTAGAAATTAATGAGCTAGTTTTACATGCTCATCTTTCATTCATTTCATCACAATAAAACGCGTAATTTATTATTGTGCTGATACGGATTTGGTATTGTTGGTATTGTTGGTAGCGCGGAACGAAAGCACAAACAATAGATTAATTTGCAACGAGAAAATCTCTCTGGTCATCGTAAAAATTGGATTTGCGCCGAAATTCATCCAAAGGGAAATTTCGAATTATCTTCTTAAAAGAATATAAAAAAACGATAGTGTATTTGGAACGTTAATTGTTTTGTATATACGCTCAAATCCTTTGGGTCTTAGAGCCATCCCATAGAAACAGTCTAAGCGAATAATGTTTCTTGGAGAGGAAAATAGGCAGTTCACACCATGCGTCTGACACAATAATTGGAGTTTGCATGAGGGTGACAAAATTCAAAGAAGAAGATGAGGTAGATTTGACAAAAAAAAAACTCTCCACACATTTTTTGCAGAAGGGTAATAACGCTAATGGTCTGACGCTGTCTTCTTGAAAAAGGGGCGATATGAAGACAGAAAATAGTGTACGCGATAAAGACAGAGTTTTAGCAGCTTTAGCTTTTTCCTCGCGTATGTATTCTATGGAAAATCATTAGTTCAGCCCACTCTCAGACATATGAGCTACTTCGATCATTTTTTCCTCTTCATTTCTTTCGTCCAATAAGGAATGCGTGGACATTTTCATCCGTAGTTGTCGCATTCATGTAGTCGTTGTCGTCCTCATTGTCACATGATACTTTTTTTGCACCGATACAGCATATTATCATGCTATTGTCATGCAGATCGCGTCCTTCTCTCCTTCAACTATAAGTTCACCATATTCAATATTTAATTCCTCGTCTCACTCTTACGTTTTTAGTCAGTCATCCAAATCGTCATCATCATCAACTACATTAAGCCTTTTTCCTTATAAAATGATATTTCTTTAGAGTTACATTATTATGGCCATGTGGTTTTGGGTTGACGATGACTTTGACATGAACATTATTAACATTAAATCCTCGAACCAAAAAATGTGATTATTTTTTTCCCTCTCTTCTTCTCCAATAAGCAGAACATTACATGTGGTAAGCTTGATGAAGCTGATGCCTTCTACTTGGTCAACTTAAAATGACTACTTTTCCAATTACAAAAATCCTTTCTTTAAAAATGAATCTGTTTTTTGAAAACCCTACGCATTTTATGTTTACTTTTTATCACGATTATAACCAAAAAGCTTTTTCAAGAGAAATATGTGACAATAATCTGCTCACCTCTAAAGTGATTCTTTGACGAAAAGTACAATTCCCTATGACGAACATTTATTTACTGATTATAAAAGCTTTTGTGTATATATTTTTTATTTATTACGTTGTCATAATTCACGAGTACATGTGTACTTGCATTATACATATTCTATCAAGACTTGTAAGATCCCTCAATGCAGCGCGGCTCTTGGTGACGAGTGTTGCAGACAGGACTAGTGTCACTGCCAATAATAATTCATAATTTCACATGCAAATAGCAGTAAATAACTATGTAAAATTAAGAGGGACTATTGGCTAAATGCTGCCTTAAAGAGTGTGTGTGGTATGGTGGTGAGATATCTAACAGATTGTGTCTAGATGATTCCTTGATATTTTTTTTTCTTTTCTGCATCATCTCATGTTTCTTACCCTTTTATTGCCTTCTTATGGAAAAAAATGTATATATTTTGTTTTGTGTTTTAAGCTTTGATTTTTTGTGGGCAGCATAATAGAGCAATTTAATATTTTTTTGGTGGTGGTGGGTACATTGTGAGGATGATTTTGATGACTTATGAACTTGTAAACAGTCACGTCGATACAATATACATGGGCAATTTATTTACTATTTTGGCCATGAATTTTATATGCTTGCCAAATAGATTTACGGAGACAGGCTCGGAGCTCGTTAAAAATTATCATCACGTTCCACTTAGTTTAAGGCCTGGCCTAGGAAATTTGAGAGTCTCTGCCTTTTTTTTTCTTTTTCTTCTTATTTTCCCCGGTCAGAGACAACCAAAAGCTTTATAGTAAAACAAAGAAGGAGATGGAGTAAAGGAGAAACAACGACATTTATTATCTTTATGTACTTTCATGAGTTAACTTTATGTACTTTTTGCTCGAGCGTTAGTGTTAACTGTCATTTGTGGTTGATTCGATTGCATGATTTAATCCTATTTCTCTTGTCTCTCTTTTTGGAAATTGTGTGTCTTTCTTTGTAGAGCATTAGTTCATTATTGATGATTTGCTGGCGCTTCGTTGACTGGCCATATGTCGTCAATTGGAATTCTTCGTAGGAGATTATATACGACTGCGTTTTGGAATCATAGAAATCCACTAAATGCTGTCTGTCATGACGTAAGCAACACTTTTAGCACTTTTTGCTGTCTTGGCTACTCAAGTACTATTTTTGGCTGAAATATCCTGGACTATCTGTAAACCGTATAAAGTTACATATTGCTCAGTCCTAACAATAAAACGATACTTATCAAACTGCATGATAAAATGTGTAAGACCACCTAGAAGCAGACAATTGGTTTCGGCTTTATGACCAAAACGCTATATAATACGATACCTTTTGTCTGTAGGAATACTCAAGCTCACTTCCTCATGTTCCATTGATTTATTCTTAGTGTCCACAGCGGAAAGCCAACAGAACCTTTTCATACAATGAGTCATTTTATTGAAAATTGTCACGAAAAAAAAGTTGAAAAGCGGTCGTTATATTCTAACCATGCACCAAAATACTTTACAATCAAAAAGGGTTACTGACCCATGAGCAAGGAATGTTTAAACGAGGATCAAATCATTTAAATATGCTGCTTCTTTGCACAACGACGTTGGTAGACGTAGACACTTTAATGTCATGGGAATAAGAAGAGTCCTTTCGATAAGAAATCTCAGTCGTAAAAGGAGATAAGCCAAAAATTCTCAAAATGAACAAGATACACATGTATCTACACTCCAAGTTCCTTCCATGTTTTCTGTTGTTGTCATTGAGAAAAAATCCCTGGGTATATTTCCATACTAGATTTTATTTAAATTAAAGGTTAAATAGAATGTATACTCATAATCTTTTTTCCAAATTTTTGGCAAGACTTATAGAAAATTGTATATGATCACACCGAAACATACATATATTTTCTAGAAAGAAGATGCGACTCGGTCACCATTAAAAAGCTTATTGTGTATGCATGATGCGATAGCTATATATTTTGTCTTTGCTGATTTTGAATTCAAAGAGGGAATTCTTCTTCTCCCATCTCATCTCCCTCCGTTTCATTATTGCAGTTTTCTGACGCTCCACGCAGAACAGAATACAAACCTTCTTTTCTTGAATGCCATTATTATGCTAATTTTTCTCCATATTTCAAGTGATTCTTTTAAGAAAAAACATATCTTGAGCGTCATTATTATCATCTTTCTTCGTCTTTTCTTTCCGTGGATGGCATGCAACCAGGCATGGACTGAATAAATAAATGTATTTTTTGTGTGAAAGGCCAAGCCAAGCCAAAAGAATAAAAAAAACGGAGATTCAACCAAAAACATCTTGAACAGAGGAAAGGGTTAGAGTTATAGAATGGTGCTGGTGGTGGAGTGTCCAATATCATTCCATCCTAGAACATTGTTACATAAGCTTAGCCACAGAAGACACATGTGCTTTTGGTGGATGACTGAAAGTGTACAATCGCATGTCTCTCTCTTTCTTCTTCATTTTTAAACTTTATCTTCTTCACCTCTATTACAAAATTGATAAAAAATATATTATATAAAAATAAAAAGATTTTGTGAGCCATCCTATCCACCTCTAAAGCTTTCTAAGATTTTGTCCTCATTCAGACTCTAAACTACAACACTATAAGCTTTTTCCTAAACGAAACCTAGTATTCACTCACACTCGAAAAAAGGGTTAAATCCGTTTTCCTTCTCTTTTTTATTCAATAGCATGCACTGCATCGCATGACTGTGTGATGCATGCCAAGTTCATCGTAATAAATGGTCAGACGAAGCTATTCGAGTAAAAAAATTGAATGTAGCTACATTATATTAAACTCATGTTATAAAAAGCTAGGCATGCAATCAAGTGCGTATAATATAGGAAAATCCTCAAGCCTTATCGTTTTACCAACCCATAACATTTTAAGAAATAATGAAATTACCTTCATGGAAAGCACTAAAAATGAATCATTTTCTTCTTCTTTTTTACTTAAAAGAAGCTCAGCTGGTCAGCTCTAGTAAGTTGGTCTCTACTCTTTTTTTCGTTAATGACGATGATGGTGGTGGTGATGACGATGATGACCGAAAGAGTTATGTTCTTTAAGAATCACAAGAGCATAAAGTAGGTATGCTATATGTTCTTTCATTTTTATGCATGGAGCTTTGGCTAATAGGCAACAAAATATATTCTTTTTTTGCCTTACACAACACGAATCACACATGTCATCTAGCTTGTGCAAAGGTTACTTGTAAAAATGTTAAGAGAATTTCGAAGCGAGATGATGACGATCGCGTAATGGTTTGTTGTTGTTCTCCCAAGTGACCATCTATTTAGTCTAACTAAGTCTAAGTTACCAACATGTGTAGGGCGCACATAGCCCCAAAAATACTTTTGCTTATTTATTACACCCTTTTAAAAACTCTCGTATGGGTAACGCTTGTTGGTAACATTCCAAGAAGAAAAAAATGTAACTCTTCTTTCTACTTTACTGAAAGAACTGGCGAAATAAATCATCATTTTCATTCGATATGGCGCATCCTTGCCTGGGTCACAGCTAAACAATAACAATAAAGTCCTCCACCGCGTAATATTTTTACCGAGCTATATATTACGCGCATACGAATAAAGGATAATTTCTTCGAGAGAGATACAATTCCAACTAATGTTTCTCGCTGTCATAATTTTTCTCTTGGATGAATTATGTCATCCTCAAACTCAGAATTTTATTACTCTTTTGTAGAATCAGTTACTCCGAGACATGGTCAATTGGCCAAAATAATTTCAGTTCAATGCCAGAGTTGAACGAGTTCAATCGCAATTTTTTTTTGTCTCTAAGCTCTTGTTCATTTCAACTACAATGGAACCTACTCTATTAATTTGAATTTTCTATTGAATCCAACCATTTTATTGTGCATGACGTATTTATTCACTTTTCAAAGTTAAATAGCTTGAAATGCTTGGGCGTAGCAGATATTTTGTTACTCGCATAAATTAATTCACAGGAAGAAAGTTCTTAAATGCCCCATGTGAATCTTCTTTAGAGTGAGGGTTAGTGGGAGGCTTGACAAAACCCTTCAATTCAGTATCCACCAGAGAAATGAAATATAAATTTCCCTCATAAAAATAGAATTGACAATCAGAGCAAATCACTTTGGTCATGGATTGGAAATAAATATGTCCGCCTCTATAAGTGAAAAAGGAAGACTCTCATGCGAAAAGTTTTTTAGATCAGGAGCAGAGCTGCGCTATCTCACCGCAGGGAATCTATATACTCCGTGTTTTCTTTGATTTCATTTCATTCGAATAGTATTTTGATATTTTGTTTTCATTTTTTCCCTACTGCTACAGGATTAAGATTGGATTTTTTAGAGTGAATGCCATGCCCCACTAATAATAAAAAATGCATCTTCTTTTCATGAGAGAAAAATGTTCGATTACATTATAATCTTTTGAGTGGTAGAAAATCCATTTTGTTAACGTATCATACATCTCGCCCACACGCTTGAAACGAAATTGAAGGAAAAATTTGTATTCCTATTATTCATTCCAATTTCCCGTAAAATTTATTGTGTCATTCCTCTTCTTACAAAGTCACTTCTTGCCATCTTCTCGCCTTTCTTGAGGGGAAATAAATTTGTGCGCTCGTTTGCATAGTGTTTGGTTTAGTGAGTAAAGTGGAGCCACAAGAGATTAGGATAGGATGTATGCATGCTTCAAAGCAATAATTGCCAGACACATTATTGAAGCTTATCCATGTAGAAAAGTGAAGGAATATGATATTTTGTCCCCAAAAAAGGTTGTGCGAATAAAAAAGTGTTCGCTCTTATTAGATTACCATGTAGCTTACACCTGAGATATTATTGACAAAGTAAAGACTCTAAGTTATATGGACGACCCACGCACTCGCATTTTCTTTCCTTTCTAAAAAACGCTTAATAGTCAGCCCAGGACAAAACCAGAGGAAAAAATCGGAAAGAAGAGACCATAGCTATAAGTCTAATGTGCAGGCAAACGTCACGTAAACAATCGCAGTTTATGAATATTACGTATTTTTTCTTTGGATGTGTTTCACATCAAACAATGATATTCTCGCAAAAAAA
>JAANSQ010001964.1:0-13212 GCA_036850885.1 Lepidocyrtinus dapeste | reverse complement strand
TCACAACTGAACAATATATCACGGATTGATACGAAAAAGTCAACTTTTGCCTCAACTATATGTAATTCTCTTAAGTCAAGTCGTTCATTATTATGCATTTTTATGTAATGCCAATGGTACGAAATACATTTTACCCCGTGGTCCCTTCTCTCTCTGAATCGACGTGAAACTTTCCTGAAATTCGATAATTCAACGTAGAACAATTAAAAACCCAGAGTCTTTTCTTTCAAAACTTTTCAGCTTTTTTATTACTCCTGAGAAGGAAGAAAAACTGATTGTAATTTGTCTCTTTACCACTCCTGCCGAAGACAAAACTACAACCTACCCATATAGAATCTACACGTTTTTTTTTTTTGCTGGAATGGAGGGACTCTATGAGAGATGAGATGGTGAGAACCCGATAACAAACAGTCTGGAATAAATGCTGAAAGTTGGATTGAAAATATATCATTTGGAAGGAGTTGGAGTGAAGATGTAGAGGGAGATAACGCTATCCTGATATTTACCTGGAATGATGCCAGATAAATTTACTTTTTACATTCCCCGACTACTCTTACGCGTTATGTTATCCTGAAAAAAACAATCCACTGGAGAGCACCTAAGAGGAGGACATGGATGGAGCCATGATATATCGATAAGCTCTATAGATATGAAATGTGTTTTTTTTTCTTGGAGTCAAATGGGTTCCGTAGCTTTTTTTGGAATTAATTTACCCAAAATGTTGGAATTTTTTTTTATTCACCTAATAGTTTTAATGGGTACTGTAGAAAAATAAATAAAAAATGAAACTGTGTTTGTCTCTGTTCACCCCCAGAACCCTTGTGGCGTGTCCCCCAAGAGTCCACCACCGCCACCTGTATACCCCGACCCTAGCATACTGTTGGGCTGCTGCATCCAGAAGGCAGCGTGGTAGTCTATGTCAGGATGAACCTGGGGCAGAGGCACCTGCAGCACTCCACTACCCTTGTCATCCATCACAGCGTAAGGGTAAGTGGGAGTGGGGACGTTGGCGTAGGGGCCGACGTGGTTTGGTCCAGGACCTTGAGGGGAACACCCGTAAGCCCATAGGGAGTCGTCGTTAGGGTATACTGTGTCGCAGAGGTTGAAGTACGCGTGGGGGATCCAGAAGGGTTTGTCTGAGAAGATTTTTGGGACCACTGATGCTGGGGTCACGTAGGAAGAGAAGAATGCTTCGAATACTCGACGGTTACTGTTTAGTGGTGGAGGGGGTTGGGATTGCGGGTAGACATGATTGTACTGGTACAGTAGTGGGGTAGAGAACGTCACTTGGAGCACACACAACAGGATGTAAAGTTGCTGTAAAGTATGTTAAAATATAGTTGAGTTAAATGGTTTGCTCTATGTAACGAAATTATGTTCAACTTACGTTCATGATTCCAGTAAATTGCTGCGTCCACTCTGTATCAGCTCCGGAGGGTGAATGAAAAGTGATAAGCACATCAAGCGTGAGATATGTAAAGAATCTTTTGATCCAGTCACCTTGAAAGAACTCACCTGTATGGCAAACAAGAGAAAGTTGTTCCACTTAAGGGTCTTTCTCAAGGACTGCTTGGTTGTGGGGCAACTTGAGAATTAAAGTTTCTCTCACAATCAGGATATTTGATACACAATAATTGTTTTATTACTTCGTAGAGAGGATAAAAGTGTACAATATTTATAATAGAGTGTGGAGTACAAAGTCTTTTTTTCAAAGGAAGTGTGTAGTAAATTGGATCAGACACATTCAGCAAAAAACAGAAAACACCCGCAGCATCAAAATATATGTAATTAATTAAGCACAGAGCTCATTCATTCAATATTCAATCCATCTGCCAAATGAGGAATCTTGGTAATGATAGGAGGCAATGCGTCGTCTTTGATCTCTTCGTTAAGGTAGTGGAGCACGTAGTGCAACACGACGTCGTAACAGTACTTGTACTCCGTCTAGGAAAATTTACATCCAGATTATGACCGTGAGTGTCACAGGTTAATTATCAGCCTTACGACCATAATCATTCCATTACCATGTTTTCAATCATTTGGGGTCTGTGTCTCCTGACAGTCTTGACCGCGGTGAAAATGTCCACTTCTCCGTACGTGATCACTTGCTCGATGCAAGCGTTCGCTGCGCAGTACACACCGCTACGGCTGTGTCCGTCACTACACCGAGGGAGACAGGTTTTTATTAAAATTTGAGATATCACTTGAGGATATTGGAAGAGTTGACCTGGTTCACTTACGGACTGACGACGACAACAGGACCAAACCCCACTTTCTCCCTCCACCTTTCCACCATGTTCATCAATTCGACCAGCGAATTTGTAGACATGGGCACCTTCTGCTCCATTGGCCAGCAAGTTAGTTGGAACAGTTGGCAGGTTTTGGGGTCCGCTTTCACTCCGGCCATTAGCTCTTGCAGCGAGACGATCTGAGGAAAAAGATTTTTTTTTTTTGAGTGAGATTACGGGGACTTCATGAGACTCTGGTAGGAACATTTTGTCAACCTTCTTGTTTATCCGGAAAATCCAGCTTTTGATGTTGGGGTAGTGGTTGTGTTGAATGTGGTCGATTGTGAAAACTGGACCATACTTTATCGACTTTTTGGTATCCGGCCAGAATGATGGAAACGTCTGATTTACAACATTAAATGCCAGTTACACTAACGTCCGGAAATGGATCAGATTAAAGAGTTTTAGTGAATCACCCACCGGACTAGGTTCGGGATTGGCAAGTACAACAACAGCACTGACATCGTAGTCATACACCAGCGACCAGAGGTACGAGATTGTGTGGGACTGTGGCCACTCGGTGACCATGTAACCTCTCGCTTGTCTGTACCCGTCCACGAACACTGCGTTTATGTAGTCCGTGAACGAGTTTCCCTGGAACGAGACTAGGTACGGGCGGAAGTTGTCCGCTGCAAATGGAATCACAGAATAACTTTTTAATCATTCATTGAGAACACTCTTAAATGTCAACGACTTACGTGGTATGATAAGCACATCTCGGTTCTTATCCCTGTTGTCTGCACGATGTCCACCCGCACAGTCTCCTATACTGAACCTGGGCGTTTGTTTGCAGATGAGCTGTGGGGGGATAAGTCAAGTTCAATTAAAATTTTAAAATAACTTGCACAAATTTAACTACCCCAACTAACCAGAAACTCCTTCTGGTACTCGTTAATCTTGGTATGCGGGTCCTTGGCGCTCTTATGCTTGAGAAGACTGGAAAGCTCCGAAACCGGAAACCAGGTCTTCCCACAAATCACAAACTCCTCCAAAGTATCGTACACAAACTTCAACTGCTCCACGTTTTCCAGCAACCCCTTCCTACTGCTCTTGAGTTTCTTCAAGTAGCCAAAGACGTCCAGCACGCCATCCTCCTCTAGCAACTCCAGCTGGGCATCCACCTGGCAAAACACCCCAGTCCTGCCCCCTCCCTCACTGCAGTGTACTAGAATCTGACCTTTGTAGTAGTCCGGGGACTGCTCGATGATCTGGCGGACTCTCCTTCGGAAGTCTAACAGGGCTGTAGGGAATGGGACCGTGTGTCCAGGCCATTCTGTATAGTGGAATTGGAGCAGGTTCCGAGATTTCTTTTAACAAAATTCAGAACATATATATTTTCAAGTCGCCCCATCAAATTGTATCTATATTTTACTCGTTCTAATTTAGAAAGTTACTCCCCACACGTCAATCGTGAAAGATCTTTCAACAGTTTTCATTAAAAAAAAAAGTGCAAAGTATGTATCTTTTGGGATTTTATTTACATTTTTTCTTAAAAATGCGGCGCAGTTGGTCTTAATGTGTTCATCCCATTAGAATCCCTCCACACGAGTAAATAGGTTAAATATAAAAAAAAATCTGTTATTGGAACAAGATCTTTTCGCTCCATAAAAAAGTGCAATAAAAGCACTCGCGTGTGTTTTGAATTCCACTGGGGATAAAAAAAAAATATTATGATGGAATAACACGAGTGCAATATTTGGCAATATTTAAAAAAAAAAAATTATTCTTGTTGGAGCATAACAGTTCCCCCAGTTGAAATGTATCGTGACAGGACACAGAGAATCTGGTTGTGTGCATAAAAAGCAAAACGATGTTGTTCTCTAAAAGGTCAAGCAAAAGTCAAGCGTTATAATATGTGGTCCAGGTGTGTCAGGTTCCCCCCCCCCTGTGTACACTCACCTTCCTCCCATCTTCATCCTCCATTTTGATGTTCATGGTGCGTATGTAAAAGTTGGCTAGTCTCTCCTCATGCTCGATCGTGACGGTGAAGCCTTCAACTTGAGTAGGAACTTTGGTCTCCACCGGCCAGTACTGGTGACACATTACCCTAATCAGCTCCACCGTTTTGGTCAGCATGATTATACACGTTACGTTTTTCTGCCAGACCATACGCCAAAAGTCTCCTATGGTATCCTCCAACGGGCCTTGGCATACCAGATATGCGTTCGGCTTGAGGAGGCTCTACATTCCAATCATATCCAATCAATTTTAACGACCACCACCCCACCAATCAAATTACTCTCTCTCTCTCTTACATCAACAAAGCTGGCGTTGATATAATCCCCACCGCCGGCATGACCCTTGGGGTTATTGTTGGGGCTGCTATCTAGTACAATCCTATTATAGTCATCTGCGTAGTCAAATTTAATTAATTACCCCCACGCATATAATCATCATTAGTCGTGATGATTGCCTAGAATCAATTGAACTCTCTGACTCACATGGAATGGCTTTCTGACTCTGATTCTTCTCCTTGTTCACAGCCTTGGTGGCATGTCTGCAGGAGAACGCCTCGTTCTTCGAAGCGATCTATATATAATTAAAACAAACTATATAGCACATTATAATACGCCTCAGCCTCATCATCTCATCCCGCTTTCATTCAGTTGGCCTTGCTCCCCATTTTTTTCCCCTCTTCTACACTTCACTCTCTCTTCGTGTTTTTATAGGACTTTCTTAAAAATAGAGCTAAAAATAGACCGACTTTGTACAAACGTTGCTGCTCTCTCTTTCCACATGCATTTGGGTTAAAACTCTCAACTCTTCCTTTCTGACGACGAGATTTTCATTTTGACACGGATTTTTTTTTTATAAAAAAAAATTTGCCAACAAAAACGACTTATTTTGCGAAAAAAAAGTGTGAGATTTTTTTTTTTTTTTTTTGCACAAACCTGAAACTCAACCTTGTAGAGAACGGGGAATCTTCTACGTTCCTCGCAAATCCTGAGGAAGGCTTCTTTCGTCACGGGCTTCTTTGGGAGGGAAGTGGAGAGCATGCGGCTATCTTCTACTGAAACAAATCAACCTGATTGTATAAACTGAGGGAGAATGTATATTATGGTTTGATGATAACCTTACTGGACACTTTGTTGATGGAAATGAACCCGCTGGAGAGCATACTGAGCTTGACAGCGTTTGGTATACTCATGAGGCTGGCACTCACTCCAGCCACTCTACCTCTCCTTGTGGTACGCTCTTCTTCTACTTCGTGGTGTCTGGGTTGGCTCTTTGACCTGAGTTTGACCAACTGGAGTTTGCCACTGTTGCTCCCTCCACTACTAACACCGCCTCCACCGCCGCTTCCCCCACTTCTGTTACTTGAAGGAGGGGGTGGTGTGGTGGGCGAAGGGGTGCGTACACTCCCTCCATGCTGGACTTGTTGACTGAGTAAAGCGCCTGGGCTGGGTGTTATCGATCTCCTCTTGACTGACGCACGGTAGCCTGGAAGCTGGTCGGGTGGAGCTAACAGTAGTGATTGCTGAGGCTCCAGTTGAGTTCGAGGGGAGGGAGCAGTGTCGTGGTACCGGCTCATTGTAGGGTAACTTGTTGCTGCAACTGTTGGTCCCGTTGATTCATTAGGAAGTGCACTTTAAGGGCGACCAACGTCACTAGTGAAAACGCGAACGATCTTGTGACGACCAGCGTGAATACTAGGATTAGGAAGACCAGACAGGATATCAATGGTTGTCTTCCCATTTGAGAGAGATTATGTTCACGCGAGAGACACTGAGGAATGATATGAATGCGCGTTGGATGGGTTTTTGCAACTGAATCGGAGAGGAACTCTCAAAAACTCTGAAATATTATTACGTATCTGGTTGCTTTGGCATAGGTTCGGGAGTATGAGATGATGCTCGAGAGAGAAAGGATAATATATGCAAAAACATTTTTTTTTCATGTGCAAAATCAACTTGTACGTGGAGCCAATAGATGGGTTTGAATGGAACACGAACAAAATATATATATTTTTTTTGTTTCAATTTTTTTATGTGTTAGCTTGTTTGGCTTGTTGCTTCTGCATCAACGCGTCAGAAACTGTGAACTCGCATCCTGTCCCGTCTACAATCTCTTGGATGTCCACACCCTCCGAGAGTTCAATCAGCTCGAGTCCTTGTTCGCGGTCAACGTTGAAAACACATTTGTCCGTGATGATCATGTCGACGCAGGATTTGCCAGTGAGCGGGAGGTCACAGTTTTTGACAATCTTGTGCGAACCGTCTTTTGCCAAGTGCTCCATAGTCACGATCACTTTGGTTCCGGCTGTGGAGGAGGATACTAGGTCCATACCCCCGCCCATGCCCTTAACTAGCTTGCCGGGGATCATCCAGTTTGCTAGGTCTCCGTATTGGGATACTTGCATCGCTCCGAGGATCGTCAAGTTTATCTTGCCGCTGAGGGAAATTGGTAAATTTTAATGAGGTTCAATTAGTTGGATTTAATAAAAATGGTGGGTTGATATGATACCCGCGGATCATGGCGAAACTCTCGTCACTGGAGAAATAGGATGCTCCAGGGAGTATAGTCACAGTCTCTTTGCCAGCGTTTATCAGGTCAGGATCTACTTGGTCCTGGGTGGGGAATGGTCCTAGACCTAACACTCCGTTTTCACTTTGGAGCGTAACGTTGATCCCGGCGGGGATGTAGTTGGAAGCCAGCATAGGGATACCGATTCCAAGATTGGCTGGAATCAGAATGAAAATTTGAATAAATTGTATTTGGATTAAAGTTTTTTAAATGTATTTCTTCACTGACCATACATGCCATCCTTAAATTCCAACGCAGCTCTCTTGGCAATCTGCTCCCGAACGAGTTTAGCCGGGTTGGAAGAACTCTTGGCGGAGGCTGGTTTTGTCAGAGTTAATTTCTGGGGGAAACATACCAATGGATGAAAAAGATGAGCAATTAGTTAAATTACTATAAAGTATTGCCTACCTCAATCCTCTTTTCGTAGTTCTTCCCTTGGATAACCCTATGGACGTAGACACTGGGAACGTGCACATCTTCAGGTGGGATCTGGTCAATGTCTACGATCTCTTCTACTTCCGCGATCGTGATCTTTGCAGCTTTGCACATTGGAGGGTTGAAGTTGCGGGCGGTTTTCCTATAAATATTATAAAGTTGTTTCAAAACATTCATTAATTGAGTTGATTTTTAGTGTTACCTGAAAATAAGATTCCCTTTCTTGTCAGCCTTCCAGGCCTTGATTAACGCGAAATCACCCGTGATAGCTTCCTCCAGTATGAAATTCCTCCCGTCAAACTGTCTCGCTTCTCTCTCCGTGCTCAATATTTCCACCTATTCAATTAAACCAAGTCAGTTTAGTTCCGACGCCTCCCTACAAACTTACAATTTGGACAAACCTTTCCGTCTTTGGTGTACTTGATGGGAGCCCCACCTTCGTGTATCAACGTCCCGAACGCAGTGGGTGTGAAGAATGCCGGTATACCGGCGCCACCAGCCCGTATTCTCTCTGCAAGCGTACCTTGCGGCGTCAACTCCACCTCCAGTTCCCCAGACAAGTACTGCCGCTCAAACTCTGCGTTCTCTCCGACATACGACGCGATCATCCTCTTGACCTGTCGCTGCTTAAGTAGTAGTCCCAGTCCAAAGTTATCCACTCCAGCGTTATTGCTCACGACGGTAAGTTCGGAGGCTTTTGTAAGGAGGAGCGCTTGTATCAGGTTTTCTGGGATGCCGCAGAGACCGAAACCTAAAATTCATCAAAACAATTTCAAAATGCCTTTTTAAAGTTACAAAAATTAATTTGATTAGTAGTCATCCCACCTCCCACGAGTAGTTTAGCCCCGTTGGGTATGTCTTTGACAGCTTCCACCGCATCGTTATAAAACTTTGCAGAATTGAGGACACTCGACACGTGCAACGCTCTGCTGACTGAATTATTCTTGTGCTGCGTATTCACCAGTAATCTCTTCAGGGCTGAGGACAGTGTCGATGTGATTCTCGGTGGTGGCATTGTGGCGAGAAAATGTATTCAGGTTTTTCAATCAATTTTAATTTAGTCACTAAAATCTGTGTCCTGATAAATACGCGCTGTTTATTAGCAGCGTGTTGCTACATGATAAAGTTTCCAAAAACTTGTAAACTTTTAGTCGTTCAAGTGCTATTTAGAATGATAGACTTGACATGACATCATCATCATCAGCAGAGAGATTAGTGTTACGTAAGATTTTTTCTCCAGGATAAACAGCAGACCATACCATACCACAGAGACAGATGACAGACTTGATGATACGTGAGAGATGGATGGTGGTGTTGTTAGATCAGGTGTGTTGGGTATAAAAACACGTGTGATGTCGTGATGAGGCAGAACGGTTTTGAGATTAGAGGACTTTTATAGAGTCTGATCTTTCTTTCTGACTTTCATTGTCTCGCTGCCATTATTTTAGAAATTATCTCTGCTCAATTATTTATTTTGCTATAAAATCCGGTGAATAGTCCCACAATGTGACCTGATAAGCATATTATACAGATAAGCACAACAATATACAGTATTATTTATTGATCTTCCAGTGTTTTGCTCAACCATTCAACATAGCATTAAGATAAGTGTTTATCTAAACTAATTTATCACCCTGACATGAGATTTTATTTTACTGCGACTGACAAGTTAAGTTCATATTTCCGAACCTTTGATCCCTCCGCATTAAACTCCATCTCTTTGAGGAGCACTGAAAGTATTTACACTATATAACGTTCTGAATCCGAGATTTCCCGAACACTTTTAATTTATTTCAGAACATATATAGTGGTGGTAGTAGTTTGTTCATTCTTTTTTTTTGCAACCTTTTTATTTTTAGAGTCTAGCAAAAATGTAGAAAAAAATGATGGTGTGTGTGTTGCATGAAATTGTGTAAAAATTGGATTTTATTAAATGGATGTTCGGAAGAGAGCATGGATTGATGAACTGATATAGAGGAGTGTATAGCGTACACGTACGAGTTCACCTCCACACACCACCATAATAATCTTCAGAGTAAATATATTTTAATCAACTTGATTCAACATTTGTGTTTGAATAATAATAAAACATGGCTGGTTTGATTGTTTGATTGTGATTTTTAGTAGAGGAGCCGCTTGTCTGGAGATATATTATACAACGAGGGAGTAGTGTTATTTAACCAGCGTTTACACAATGGATCCGGAAATGTTTCTGGAGGTGGCCAACCAGGTCACGAAACTGAAAATGTTTCCATACTTTGACATTGCTCATGCTGCTCTTTGCTGCCTCCACGTCAGGGAGGACTTGGGATCAGGTCAGAATAATAACAGTTTGCGGTTATGATTTCTGGTTAAGATTTTAACTGAATTTTTGATTATTTATTAGGTGGCGTCAGCTTCACCCGCCGCCATCCCCTGGCCACGTGGATCTGCTCATTGGTCGAGATCTACGCTGGAGGGATGCTCGCTAACCTGTTCCTTGGAGAACCGCTCCTTGCACCCATCAAGGTAACCTCAAGTGGGACGTTTTCAATGAGGAATGGATAAGAGTTTAGTGACTTGTTTTTATTACAGAGCAACGAACACTTGGTGCTGTACACGCTCGTTTGGTATCTCATTTTCTACTGCCCGTTCGACGCTGTCTACAAGATTTGCAAGTTTTTGCCGTTCAAGCTAGCGTTCAGTGTCATGAAGGAGATTTACAGGTGCGATCACCTTTTGAGAATTATTACCAACTGCACATATGTCAGTGTAAACTTCAGTCTTTTATTATTTCAGAGTAAAAAAAGTCTACGACGGCGTTTCGCACTCTTTGAAGGTCTTCCCAAATGGCTATCTGATCGCACTCATTGTTGGCACAGTCAAAGGTCAGGAACTATTTCCAATACCCACCTGCTAATTAATAAACCTTAACAATTACAAATCTTTCCCTAACAGGAAATGGCGCTGGGTTCTGTAAAATCTTTGAAAGGCTCCTCCGCGGTATTTGGACTCCTGGTGCCATCGAGATCCTCCAGCCTTCCTTGTAAGTGCAATCAGTTAGAAAACAGGAATACACTCTCTATTTCATACCATAAAATGTTGAGTTTGTGTTGTTTCAGCCCAACAAAGGCGTGTATCGCCGCCTCCATCCTGTTCATCCTGGACAAGAAGACGGACTTAATTTCAGCGCCCCACAGTCTCCTGTACTTTGGCATAGTGGTGTTCTTCGTGTACTTCAAAATCTCTAGCATCCTGTTGGGCATCCACGACCCGTTCGCTCCGTTCGAGAACATCTTTTGCGCTTTGTGCATGGGCGGGTTGGCGGACGCGATCACCAGGGCCTTCGGATCAAAAGTTGGGGGCAATGGGGCAGACAAGAAGAAGGAATGATTCGGAAACCTCATCAAATATTTATTTTCTAGATCTAGTTCATATTTAAGTGCTGCTCCTCTCTGTTATATGTTTATCCGCCAAAGAATCTATATATAAAGACATTATTGTACGTTGAAATTTGTTGTTGAGATTTGAAATAAAGTGGCGCGAGTGTTTGAACCAGATGATTCTAAATGACAAAAAAAAAAGACAAGAATGTGTTGTTGGAAGAATAAAAAAAAACACGTCTGTTTTGAAAAAGCGCGGGATTGTTCAAAAAGTTTTCTCATATTTATTATTTTTACTTCCAAACACATGTACACCCAGATTCACTCTCTCCTTTGCTCATGCAGACACACACTTACCAGTTAAAAGTATTTTGTTTGTTTTTTCCTAAATAAAAAAGCCATTCATGTATAAAGCGACGACAAGAAACGGAAGATGGTTTTTTGTATTTTCCCTTTTAAAAGCCTGTTTGTATATAGATAGATTTTAAGCAAAAAAGTTTTCTGAAAAGANTTTTTTTTTTTTGACTTTTTTTGTTTGTTTGTTTTTTGAGAGATTGCACCAGCACACACACTCGACACGTGTTTTTTCTTTTTTGATTTCTCACAGATACTCGACAATATCACATTTGATCATGATGTTGGGACAAGACAACATGAGGTTATTAGCACGCTTGTTGGGGACACCACCACCTGCACCACCTCTCCTCAATCCCCCTCTACTGCTACTACTCCTGTCCAGTCCATCCCCTGTACTTGTACTACCGCCACGGCCTTCCCGGAGGCTCCTCGAACGCTCGCTCAAGATCTGGGGAATAACGAGTGTAAAATTTTAGGAAGGTAGATTAATGGAATTAAAGTGGGGTGGTGTTGAGTAGTTTTTTTTTTTTTTCTTACCTTGTGGAATATTGGGAGTAGACTCACGTCCAGGTTGATCTCGCTCAGGTTCAGCTGAGAATTGTCCAATCTCCGTGGCACGCTGTAGCTGCGGTTCTTCGCTGAGAGGTTCTGGGTCACCGGGGGCGGCTTGTTGATCTCCTCTGATGAAGTGGTGTAGCTGGAGGGGATCGGCCGGGTTGAGCTTGATGTTGTCAACGTTTGGGAGTACGTTGCCGGGTTGTGGTGCGGGGGGAATTGGAAGTGCTGGGAGCTCGTGGAGGAGCAGCCCGCTGGGTTCGTCATTGTACGGTTGTTTATGTTTGTGGTTGGCGTTAGCGTCGTTGTGGAAGAGGACAGGGTGCGGATCTGAGGGTGGTTCAGGCGGGGTTGCATTGATAAGCGGCGGTGGTGGTGGGGCTGCTGATGCTGTTGGGATGTTTGGGTTGGGAGTGTTGATGCAGTTGTGGGGGCTGAAAAGAAAGAACATGTACATTTTAAAAACAGGCTGCTTAAGATTGCGCAATGATTGCACGTTAACTCACCCCCGTTAATCCACTCATGCTCCAGATCAGTCTTGGCAAGCTGCAACCTACTCCCTCCAGCACCTGCTCCCCCACTCCCTCCTCCGCCGTCGAGCAACAAGCTTATAGGTTTGGCAACAGTAGGACTCTTCAGCTTCCTGCTGCGATCCACTTCATCCTTGGGTTTATTCCCTAACCCACCCCCAACAACCATAACTTCGTGTTCCTCCTCTTCGTCCTCCTCATCGACGTAGATGTTCCTGTCCATGTACCTCCTGTCTTTCTGGAGCATCGTCCAGATCTCCTGCTGGGTGGTCACGCTCACATCCACGTCCTTCACGACCAACTGCTTGTTTGAGTCTCCTCCTCCTGGCTGCTGGATGGTATGCTCTCCGGCCTGCTCGCTCAAGTCCAAGTCGCTCTTGTTCAGCCTGAGGTATTTGGGTAGCAGCTGTATGGGCTGCATGATCACAACGGAGAGACTCCTCTGCTCGCGCTTGTTGCTGGAGTGGAGTGTAGGCTCCTCTGGGATCTTTGGAAGACTCTTCTCCTCGTGCAGAACGGGCTCGTCGGATGGCGAGTTTGGAGCTGGGGGCAGTGGGGAGGTACTGGATGAAGAATCGGGCAGTTGTGTAAGAGAACGAGGGGGTTGGGGCTCTTCTGACGACGACTTGGCTGGTGTTCCGCCAGACGAGCTGATCAAGATTGTTTTCGCTATGCTGTTGTTGGCCGACTCCCATGGGGTGGTTGATGAGAGGTTGCCGGCTGCTGCCGCCAGGGCTGTCGCCAGTCCTGGGTACTTTTTTCTACAAGAAAACGAGCAACAATTTGGTGCTAGTGAACACAAGCAACTTGAGAGTGAGGTTAACACAAAGTGGTTAAATATACTACTTTGGCGTTCCACCACTCCCGCCGCCTTCCGTGGCGTCTTCAATGAACACATCTTCACCACCATCAGAGTTCAACGAGTACAGGGAGCTCACGTCTGTGTCTTTGTCAAGTGCGAGGTTACAAAACGGGAGAGTAAGAGACAGGCAGAGAGAGAGAGCACAAGGGGACCACCACACCAAACGAACACAGAAACAGATAACCCAAGTTGTTAGAATTCTCATCCAGAGAGTACACTCATCCACAAAACACAGTAATTGTCATTAATTTTTGTTTACCTTCCTTCTTGAGAACTTCAGACTTGGGCAATGCGAGGTT
>JAANSQ010001963.1:0-10833 GCA_036850885.1 Lepidocyrtinus dapeste | reverse complement strand
AATGCATACTCAACGAATCTTGCAGCAGAAACAGAGTTTCCTCCGGAGTCTATAAAATTTTCCCGTAAAATAACTTCAAATTGCCTTGCCCCCGGCCATGTACAACTCCTCCAAACAGGCATGAGAGTCCTTACAATTTCGTCTCTTGATATAACGTAAGAGGTTTTGGACTGTGAATTTGCCCGTTTTAAAATACATGAAACAGATTCAAAGGCTGCTTCAAAATCAACTTTTCCATTGGTATTAACTGGAACATCTTTAAGCGCAATAATTGAATCTGGATACATAAACAAGGGCAGGTCTAATTTGCAACCAAGGGTTGGTACTAGCGCAACTTCCCCATCATTTAAATTGCCCTGATTTTGTTCCAACAATGATTCGCATTGTGTCTTCAACTTGATAAACAAGAATAGCTTGTTATTATGCATTTTACATTCAGCATACGAAAATAATCCCGTGGACATGGCCATATCTTCTACAACATGTAGTCTAAGTTTCATACCATTTCTTTTTACAATTCTGTCCTTACGGCCCAAAAACAATATTCCCCCTTTCGTTAATAATTTCCCAATATCACCGGTATGGTATACTGGGGAACTCTTTACAAGGTTGTTGCTCTCGTCAATTACCAAACAAAATCTAGTATCGGAGCTTATAATTATTTCACCTTCATCATCAACTAGGTCAGTTAAAGATACAGTCGTTTCCAGAATACCCTCACCGATTGTGACCGAATCGAAAGAGCTAATATCAATTGTGGCAACAGAAGCCCAGCAAGATACTTCAGTAACTCCATAAATATTTTGGAATACAATTTTGCTTGTTTGAAAAGACGAATTGAAATCTTTAATATCTTTGGCAGACGGGCACTTTTCACCACCAAAAGCTACAAGACGCAATGAAGTATCTTTCATGTAACTATATATCCTTCTAAATAAGGAAGGGGTGACCTGTAAAATGCTGACTTGATGGGTGGCTAACAGTTTTCCTATAACCGGACCGTTTATCTTTATTTCAGATGTCGTGTACAAAATGGTGGCTCCGGTTCCTAACGTGATAAAGAGCTCAACTATATGAGGATCGAACGTTGGTGGAGCTGAGCCAAAAATTACATCACTCGAAGTTACTTTCCATCGATGAATAAAGTCCTTCACATTAGGACAGATGCAAGAGTGAGGTACCAAAACAGTTTTATTTTTACCAGTAGTCCCAGACGTTTGGATAGCATAAGCGAGAGAAAGTCCGGTGCTTTCACCAAAGAAAGTTTGCTCCAACGGAACAAGTTCGTAAAAGTAAAATTCAAGACTAGAGTTTGGCAAATGAATTATTCTACGATTGTAGCTAATCATTACACTACTTGTACTTAGAATAATCTCTAATTCGTGAGTTAAGGTAGGATGACACAAAATATATTTCATACTTAGAAAGCGGATTCCATCACGCATGGAAACAGTACCGTTTCTCATATCAATATTATAAAACGCCTTTTCACTTTGTAAAACTCCTAAGATTAGTACAGGGTACAAAACGCCTAGATTAGAGTAAATTCCTACAAATTTTGCAGAAGAATCCGTTGAAGATAGTAAAAAGTCTTTGACAAAAGTAGCTGCTTCATCCAATATGAAATACGAAATGTCCTCTATAGTTCCCTTCCCGTCATCAAAAATTACTGCCGGTTTGTGTAACACGTCCTTGGAAAAATATGAATGAAGGTGATTTCCGTCAGTACCATCGAATGAATCAGAATATACACCAAATTTCCCCTTCTCCTCGTCCTTGAAGCTTCCTACTACCTCTGGCAACTTTCTTCGTTTCTTGTAATTGTGGAGTTCCATGTTTTCTTGCCAAATTTCTGAAATTTAATAGTTCGACACAAAGTTATTATTGTATGCAATAATCAAAGAAGATAGTAAACCTACGCCCCTTATTCTCCGTGCAATAATTAATTTACCGCTAACAACGATCGAAAAGTTAGTATCATTCTATCAATTACCTTCCAACGTGTGTTGTTATGGCAGACAAATGTTATGATGAGCTTTATATATTACGTAGTTATCTTGATGTAATTAAAATTATTTGTTGTCATTCACCACTATAAAAATGCTTGATGTTTGAGTATCAAAAAATATAATTTATACATGTGCTTTCGTTTCGTTGAGTTCCTGTTGTCTGTCGTGTTTTGCTAGATCAAAAAAATTTTTTGGCAATCAGGTGGGGGAATATGCAAATGTAGAGTGCATTTATTGTTATGGAGTTTTCACACGTGTGTTTTACTGGACAGCACGGTAAACAGAAAGCATGTGATATTTCGATTTTGCGAAAATAAATTCTTTTCTTGGGATTTTATAGAAAGTTTGAATGAATACCAATTTATCTTCAATATACGTCTCAGTAGGCTACTGCTTAATTCTGTTTTGATTGGTAATCAAGATTAACTCATCTTTTAAGAGTTTTCTACGCGTGAGTGTGAATTATCTTTTCTGAGTGTGTCGTGCAGACCGTTGCTGTTGAGTTGTCTAAATCCAGGCTAGGCGTTGGTCAATTGTACCAACGCACTGCAGAGTTGTTGGAGCTACTCAGTTATTCCTTTCTTCCTGGTGTCACAGGGTCACTTATTGTTACTAGTGTGAAAAGTTGATTGGGAGTTATAGAGAAGTGGCAGTGTCATCAGCCGCCGGCATTTTTTGACAGTCAATATCAATATTTCGGTGAGATTATGATGCATTTTATTTATTAAAAAAAGAGCATTTGCCAGCTTATATGTCATTTTAAAGTGTTATTATGAAGATAATAGTAATTAGATTTAGAGTGCCTAAATTAGAAACAGCATAACTCGATAGCAAACATTGCCTTACATAAATTTTCTATAAATCTTTAGACAGAATTCCCTAAATGATTTGTGATGACAGATATTCGTTCAGTACTAGTACCTTTCGAATTGCTAAATTACTTTTTATTTGCTTTATATCTTGGTTCAATGGTTCAGAAGACTAAAACTACGACCACACTAGTAGCCAGTAACTCTAAATGGCAGGGATATGTTGGCTTAAATAGTTTCGCGAATTCATAATTCAGTCTAGTTCGTTTTGAATTAGACGATGACGTACTAAAGTAGTTAATAAATATACCTATGTACATGGAATCAAATAGATAAAGAAAGGGAATCCTTATATTATTTTGGTAAGGCAAAGTTTAGGAAAATGAATGAAACTTAATGTATCAATCTATATCATCGTTCCAAGCTTGTGGTAAGCTAATCTAAAGCGAACAGCGCCAGCGGCTTAATCAAGTTCATGATCGCAAATTTCACACATGGTTGGCAGTGCTCATAAATTATGGAATGATATGATATGATTTTTTCAATCTGATCTGGCTGATTGTATGATAAAGAAAGTGATGTTGCGTGATAGGGATAACATTTTGTAATAAATGTCATGAAAAATGTATGACCTCTCTTGCAATGCGTCATTTTCTGGAGGGCGTAAAGTATTGCGGTTCTTTGATTTATGGACATGAAGTTTGACGGAAATTGCTCGACACTTAATGTATAGTATCTTACATAATGGGAATGAGCCATGGATTTTTTATGCTTCTTTTCTGATCAATGTTCACCACATTTTGGTTTTATTACATACATCATACATACATAAATTATTATAAATTAATATATATACATATATTAATACAGATATGTACGCGTAACTTTTTACTAGATCATGTCATTATTGTTTTCAAGTTCCATATATAAAGTTGCTGCATTCCATTCTATCACTTCCATTTGATTTGAGAGTAGGTACCACTGAAGCAGATGGATAGATAATAACCTTGAGCTTATCAGCCATGATTTTGCTAATGTTATTAGACTTATCAGTCAATCGTTACAGTCTGACTTAGAAAGTCTAAGCTTGCCAGAGTGTTTAATCATTTCATGTTTGTGAAATATCTGCATGTCCATAAAAATTTCATAGCAAATTAGGGTTGTTGAAAGTTTGTCTAAACGTTGGAGTTGCAGTTCATGTTTTTTTCTAAAAATCTTAATTTTTGATTTTGGCTAAATTTTATTTGCCAGGAAAGGATTTGCATCAAATCGTAATCGCTCGTGGTCTGGGCCATGGATCCTAAACAAGAAGTTATTTTATACTCTGGCAATATTTTAAGCAAGGCTATATCCTTAAGAAAAGGAAATGAAAGTAACGAAGACGAAGTGAGTATTTATTTATATTACGAATTCGTTACTTCACGATATTGAAAATTGAAATCGAGGTTGAAACTCATGTTTTCCTGTTCTACCATTCAGGTGTTTGAAAGTTTAAAAGCATGCGTGACTGAGAAGCCTGCTCAAATAAATGGCAATAACGACACTCAAAATGGAAATCCCCTTGAGGTTTGATGCTGTTATGATTCTTAATGATTGTTGCTGTTTGATTTGTTGCGTAGAATACATTTCCCTTGAAATCTTTTGTTCTAGATATTTGCTGAAGAAGAGACAAATTCTAGTCACGAAGTAGGTGACCGACAAGATTTAAAGGTCACGGTTAAGCTGTTCCTCTATTCTTTGGAAAAGAGAGATATTATAGCTGCAATCGATCGAGGTTAACATACAAATATCCATCACGAATGTATGTTTGTAGAATCAAAATCTTGCCTTGGCATGTTTAAATTTTTTTAAATGTATCACTAGGTCTCAAAAATACGTCTGTGGACTATCTGGACAATGTAATTTTGTCCTTTTCTTGCTTCGGCAAGTCTGGTGAATTAACAGTTGATCATATTCAGACGGCATGGACAGTCTTGGAGGAGCAAGTTTCAGAGGGAAAAGTTCGGGTTTTAGGGTTAAGCGACATTGATACACCATTATTCATCAAATTCCATGGCCTTGCTTCTGTCAAACCAGGGATTGTACAAATCAATTTGGCGTCTTGTTGCGTTGTTCCGCCTGAACTCTCTGAATTTTGCAAGGAAAATGGCATACAGTTGCTCACTCACAGTGATCCTATCAGTAAGTTCTGAAAAATTTTAATTAGTCTTATATTTAGTTCACTAAATTGAACTGGGTTCCATTTCTCTTTTTCTTTGCCGTGAAAAATAGATATTCTGCCCGATGAAAAAGTAAAGGAGATAGGAAATATGACTAAAGAAAGCGCAGCATTGTTGGAAGGAGATCCAGATTCTTGGAATGCAATTTGGGTGATGCGTTTCCAAGTGCATCTAAAAACTAGAGGAGTTTTGGCTACCAAAGGATACGTTGCATCATTATCTTGCATTCCATAAAAAAATCATTTGCTAGTTATTATTGTCAGTGTTTAGTGAAAACTATGTGATGCATGCTTACCATACACCAACACGTCCTAGGCAATGATACCACCGGAAGTTAGCATATATGTATGTTTATCTGATCACTTATCGATTTATCTGAAATATTTTGATCTGTTACAAGAATTATGAAATCCTAGTGCTTAGTACACAATGTTCCCACTTTAAACAAGTTTGCTATATTTCTTCAAAGCATATAGATTTTACGCATTTGTTCTTTATGTTGAGCATCATATGATGTGCTACAAAATAATTATGCCGCGTATTCAAAATAAATTATATCATACTATTCAATTAGATACAGGTGTGAGAAAGAAAAAAAACTATATGAACAGTGGAAAAGTTGGTAAAGTTCAGCAGAAAATATTTCAATACCTGTAAAAATCATAAAAATTAATTAATAAAACTTATTTTTTATTATTAAAAAATTGTTCAATTTTTTAAAATTAATGACAGGGTTTGCTTAATAACGACACGGTCAAATAATTCATCCTCAAAATTATTTTGGTTTGACTTGAGTGCAAGATTGATTGCTGAAATGAGTAAATTTGATGTATTTCGTGTCCAGGAGAATCATGGCGTTAGCAGTCACAACCAAAGTCCTATCGGAAGCGAAAGATGCTTGGAAAATGTTGAACGGTATAGTATGTTTGTACAAACCATTGGGATACGGCAGACGTCGGATTGTCATCGAACTACGGAAGAAGCTCACCAGTGGTACGTTTAACATGTGACTTTAAGATTGCAGTAATAATTAGAATTTATTTGTTCGATTTAATTAATTTCTTAAATATTTTAGATCTCAACCAAATGCAAAGACCCTCCAGACAGGAAAGAGTAGAATTTATACGGTTAGATGCAAAAGATAAGGCAAACAGAGTCCCAATGGAAAACGAAAAGGTCATTTTAAGTCTACAAGATGGAGATAAAAAGTTAGAAGTAATTAAAGGACTAAGCTATGCTGACCACCCTCTGGTTTCTGGCCCTCAATTCGATTTAAAAGATATAAAGATTTTCACTATTGGATTTATTGGACAAGACGTTAGCGGAGTACATCGTAAGATTTGCAATGCTCAAAGAAAAATTTATTTTTTTTGCGTATGTATAAATTAATAAGAGCAATATTTATTTCATTTAGTGTGTGGAATTAACAGCGCAATAATCCCAAATGCACACAAAATTATTCATAATAGATGGCTGAAGACCTTCCTTGTGTCGGGACGTTTTGGAATTGGTACTGATTCGTTCTTTCACACTGGACGAATTCTCCAAAAAACAACTTATGGAAAAATTAGAAGACCTATGTTTGAAAGATTTTTAGCCTCGTTGGAGGCAGCTCACCAGAGAATTTCGTTTATGTACTAAGTCAAAATCTTGGAGTTATAGTTAATTCTAAAAAATTAATTTCAAATTTGTACTCATTCCGTCTTCACCAGATCATGCGGAGCTCCCTTGCAAACCGAACGTGCTTATGAATTAGCGAGTCAAGGACTAATTCGCCCAGATAGACCGACGGACTCAATAATTTATTCCATGAAATGTACTAGTTTCAACCTTCCAGATTTTACAATAGGTACGTAGATAGATAAATATGTAAATAGTTTATTAAAATTACTTGTAGTGCTAATGTCGTTAACGTAAAAGGACGTTTTTTTAGAAATAAAGGCAATCAATGAGGATCCCGAGTATTTCAAAGAGATAATTCATCAAATCGGATTAAAACTGAAAAGTACTGCAACTTGTACGAAAATCCAGTGCACAAATTTCGGCCCATTTGGATTAAAGGAAGCTTTACTTGTTAAACATTGGAACTTAGAAAATGTTCTGGGTAATATGAAACTAACCCAAACAATGCTAGAACAGTTCGAGCTGAAACAAAGGAATTCATGGATCGGGAAACCTTTGCGCAAAGTTTTGGAACCAGAAGCTTACGAGGATAATGAGAATAATTCTGAAATCGAGGAGTCCAACGAAGAGAACCGATTATTTTGAAGAGCAGCATCAGCATGCCATTGATTAAACTATGTACACATTTTCTTCAATAAATTATAAATAAATTGCACATTACAAAAATGTGGTACGTTTAATTACACTGCAGATTTATAAGACGTTGTTATAAGATAAAACAAATAAATGTTTTTAAATATGCATATTATAATGCCTTTGAAATATGAAGTTCATTCAGTCGCTGAGAGGATGGTTCGTCGCCTGTGAAACTAAACAATATATGATGACAATGATGATTTTGATATTAATAATAAGTTTTACTCCCGATGGATTTACTAACCAATCTCAATGAAAATTTCACATAACCCCATTTCCATCAATGACATGATCTGAAATACTATATGCAAAAAAATCTCACACCCCACCAAAGTAAGTAAAAAGCTTTTTGCTGCTGTTTGTCGGGGAGGCATCTACGTTCTTCGTATAACTCTTCCAACTTAGGACTTCCAAGATCTTAGAATATCCATAATGGCAAATAAGTACCTACCAGAAATGCCCTGTGGTCCTATACTGGAACTACATGGGCAAAGGAAACGATTCCATGTGCCTTATGGATTAAAACCGTTGCTTGAGGAAATGACGAAGGAGGTTGTAAATATTTATTAATTATGATAATGCCTACAACCTGACCATGATACAAACACCTGTGTACAATCTCTTGAAGGCTCTTTACATTTACATTTATAGGTTCTTCGATCTCAACCCGAAAATATTTACGAATTTTTGGCCACTTTTATGGAAGCCAGAGTACAAAAGAAACGTGAGGTAGAAGAAAAGGTAACATAAATTCTAAATTCATTGTCGGTATGTGTTAATGTTTAAAGAACTTTTATGGACCCTTGAAATCAATTATTCATTTACTTGCTTTAATAGAATAAGGCCCGCAAAACTTGGAAGCAACATCGATGGTAAGTATATTTAGACGGAATATAGATGAACTTGTTACACTTTAATTCGATGCTTTGTTTCCAGGAGCTGGCAAGGGAAGTCTATTCTGCCAGAAGAAGATCTTAAGGAATTTTTGAAAGATTTGGATACTCCTGAGGAAGAAGCAAATCATTCTGCCGTTGTTATTCAAGTAATCATATGAATAAGTATACACAGCCTAACCTTAGCTTTGCATACAAGAAATTTTTTATTTAATTTTTAATGGGTATAGGCTGCATTCCGAGGGTATCAAGCTCGAAAAAAGGTTAAAGACTTACGAAAGAGCTTAGCTGCTGCGGAAGAATGTAAATAAAGGACGAAATTGATTCTTATTTTTCTCCAACTCATTCTGTTTTGACATAATTATGTTTAACAATTTCAAATCATTTACTTTTCAGTAAAGCGAAAGTCTCAAATGGGAGAAGGCGATGTAAGAAACGCTTACTTTAAAAATTAAGTTATTTGTTTGGTTTTAACTATAGATTTCTCTTATATTCAACGTGTCAAATTACTTGTAGCAAAAACGAGTGACCGTAGTACATGAAAGTGGTGAAGGTGAAGAGGAAGGCGAAGGTAAATGGAAAAACATACTTCCTTGTGAATAAGATTATACAATAATTTTCTTTGTCATTTAATGCCTGAAATTTTAATAGATATTCCGCGAAAGCCGTGGAAGGAGCTTCGAATGTAATTAGTTACTTTGTAATCACATAATTTGGAATTCTAAGTGCCCCAGCTAACATAAAAAACTTATTATTTTTTCAAAGGAGCAAAGGTGGTACCTCTGTATTAGAACCGGAAAAACTGGATGAGTTTTTGGACGACTTAGCTCAACACGGGGTTACTCGAGAAAAAGTAGAAGAAAAAGCTGTTATACTTCAGGTACTAATTATAGTATTCGAGATGATTCTGGACTAAGGGATGATTGTAACCTAATTTTTCGAGGTAGATCATTTTATCGGATTTTTCTATTTTAGTCGGCATTCAGAGGATATCAGGCGAGAAAGAAAGTGAAAGAAATCAGGAAAAACAGCATTGCAAATCAAGACAGTAAGAAACTTTCTCAATTCTTGAATTCATCGATTCATTCTTCAACGATTATTCATTTTCTTAAACTATAACTATTAATATATTAAAGGTTTAAAAACGGGACAAGAAACCCTCACGTCTAAAATGGCTGAACCTGAGTCCGCTGGAGAAGAGGAACAAGTAACAACAGGTGCTGAAGAATCTATACTACCTCCTACCACAACAGCTTCCGAGACATTGCGAGAACAATCGCCGACAACTGCCACTGTAGATGATCTATCCCCACAGGTTGTCTTTAAAATAAACATTTTAAACTCCTGAATTTTCGTACCAATTACCAAATTGTAATTGTTGTAGGATCTAAGGCCGGCGGATGATTCCGATGATGCTCCTCAGCAAACAGCAGAAGCTCCAGCCCAATCGGGCCCACCAACATAACTGTATAAAGATAAAAGGAAACCAGTCGATTAAAAGTCTAGGTCTAGCTATAATAATCATAATTAGCAATAACTAATTAATAACTACACGTAGTAATTACTTTGCTAGAAATATCTTAGCAGTTATTAAGACTAACGCAGAGAAGTCACCAGTTGATGAATAAAAGTAGATACGCTAGCACCTATAATTTTCTAACGTTTTCTCCAGTGCTTATTTGTCGTCATCCCTCCAGTTTCGCCACAAAGTTGTTCCGAAAATTCAACTTCATGAAAACCTCTATATGCATGCAAAAAGTCTTTGTTGCTTAACCCTAGTTGAGCTGCTGCATTTTTACGCACAGGATGCCGGCCGGACTGATCCGCTGCGGGGTAGACTTACTGTTAATTTTCAATTTAAGTTTTCAGTCAGTGTTGCTGGTTTTGGATGTTGAACGCATTTAGAGGTGAGCGTTGCTCTTTACCTGTGTTGGTGTTCCTAAAGTGTCAACGTAAATTACTGGGAGGAGACTATATATTTCACTCTAATGTCCAAAAAATTTACAGTACTTACTATAATTTATTTGCATATTATACAATCCTTATAAACAAGGTTCATCAATTCAATGGTAAAAGGTGGTCCGAATACAAAGATTATTATGACCAAGGACTTGGAGTTGGACTTTGGATGACTACCAATTCGATCATAGACTTTTTTGACTGCGAATTCGTGATTGGCAAAATTTATGCTCGGGTATTGGAGTAATTGTACGCGAGATTTTGGTCAAAACATTTGTACTTTATTCCGTCCATTTACAGTTTGTAGGGACCACAAGAAAATTTAAAAACGAACTTGTTCCTTGCTAATCCTAGCTAAAACTTTTAATTAAAATTGAAAGTAATTTTGACTTCAAAAAATTTGTTGCCCATTTCCCTCGAGGACCTCACATCCATTTCGACATAGTGTACCTCTATTTTCTACGAATTGCATGTTACAGTTATACTGTATTCTTTTTCTTTCTGTTCGGCCTTAGCTTTAGCTTAGCACTACAGCACTGCACTTGTACACTGTGCACTACAACTACAGGCATACATCAGAGTTTTCATTTTTCTTGTGGTCAGATTTTAAATGAAAAAAATTCAT
>JAANSQ010001961.1:0-13223 GCA_036850885.1 Lepidocyrtinus dapeste | reverse complement strand
AAAAATAAAATGTACTAATACAAAATATGCAGCAGTATCCTACCTTGCCTACTGCAATACATATCTTTTCCGTATATGAACTAATGTTGATTGATTTTATGGTCACGTTGGGACTGGTTTGGGTGTTGACATTTGACAACACTCAACTTCCGCCATTTTTGCAAAAAAAAAATATATTTTCTAGACCAATTTGTAAAAGCTTCTTTGCTTGAACGCTTTTCACGATCAATTTCGTTCTCATGGTTTGCTTTCTCCCCCTCGACATTTGCCCTACCCAATTCGCCCTTAACATTTCGCCTTCTTAAAATTTACTCTTCGTGACACCTTCTTCCCTGCAGAACATTACACCACCTTGACATATACCCTCCTCGACATCAAGAAACGCATTGATTGGTTATATAATCGAATGACTTTCATTATGACTATCATCGCCATCATCATAGAAACTTCACCAAAACGACATACGAATATATAATTGTAAAAAGCATTCTAGAACTGTTACCAACTCAGTTGATCATTGATCGCGACGAAACGCATGAAATGATAAATAAAAATAAATTGAATTAATACTAAGGGAGGTAGATACGACGGGGGTAAATGTCGTGGAGAGGAGAAAACCATGAGGAGGAGGATTTTTAACACATTTCACCGGTATGAGTATACATGGTTCTATAGTATGTAAATTACTAAATCGCTGCAAATCAAATTCGTAGGAAGCAAATTTTTAACGTCGCAAATATATGTTCAATGGCAACTCTGTTGACAGTGACAATTGGAATTTACTGATGATATAACCTAAATAAATGGATACTTTTCAATATTTTCCATAGTCATACCTTTAATTTCAGGAAATGCGTTTTATATAATTACTTACACGAAAAACACGTCGTGTTTGAAAATGGAAATGGCGCCGTCAATACTTACATGAAAGTCAAACTACTTAGAGTCATTTATAATTTTTGTCTAGCGGGTCACAACGACTTACACAGATTGCACTGTACTGCGCAAAGCTCACCTTAATCGTATAATTATAGTACTGTCTTTAACTTAAAAAGCTCAGGAGCATGAACAGTTCCAAGAGTACTAGGAAAAAGCACTTGTTTTTGAGAACTTAAAGAGCTGCACAACGTAACACTGTATACCGAATCTAGACCACATGAAATGACGAGTGGCCATGACGCTGTCCAGTTGCTCACTGATTCATGACTGCTTTTTCTTCTCATGCAAAACTGATCATCATCATCTCTAAACTTTAGCAAAGCAGGGGCAAGTACATGTATGAATGTTTATTTAAACGAACGAAACTATACTTTTCTGCTTGAAAACCCCCTACAACATATACATACGGATTGCGTTGCGTGTGAATCATAAAGGCAAACTTTTAATGTATATTAGTGTTGATGAAGATTCCGGAATCGCAATAAATCGCAAACCGTATCTTTTTGAACAAAGTATTGTAGTATGCATACTGGGGAGCGCAATAGCAAAGTATGCGCTGCTCCATACTGGATCGATGAAAATAACAGCGTTGATCGGGATACTGCTTGCTTTGTTCTGAAAAAAAAATTGTTTGATGTAGTTGATGTGGCTGATGGGTGCAAACAAAGTACTGAAAGTTCTATGATGAGAGCTGAACATGAAAGTCATGGAGCAAGAAAAATGTTATAATGGAAAACATTTACACACTCCTCAAAACTGCCAATTTTCTAAGAAGTGAGTGCTGGAATATTGTATGAGATGCAAAAAAAACTCAGCAAAATGTAACCGTTGCTTTTGTTAGGTAGTATTTCTCACCATGATACTTCAAGTATAATTTCAATCAGGTTATTTAACGTAGATAACACTCTTTTAATTCTTTCTGATCTGAACTTACAAAAGACAAAGTCAAATTTGCAATTACATACGAGTTTATCTAGTACTAGACCAACTAGCAACCACAGATCTTGCCTTTAATTAAACTATCTAATTACATAATGTTCTGAAGGCTTGTGTCCCTGCAGGCAGAGGTATTATCAAACTCTGAAACTAATGAATTTTCAGGCAAACATAGTTACATCGTGGAACTTTCCTCACTTTATCCGCTTGAATTAGCTAATGACAGATAAATCACTTACAATTAGATTTGAATATGTGGCGTAGCAAAGCCTTATCAGTACTGTTTTGATAAGTGATAAGCATCAAAGCATCACTAATTTCGAGTTCACTTTTTATCTATTTATGAATAAAAAAATCATTTAGAATTGATTACCTACAGCTCTTCGTGGAGGCAATCGTAAGATCTTGCTTTTGTTGGCTAACTCTAAGAGGCTAAATTTGTGTGTAACGCTTGAGTTGTCTATTACGTATCAATATATTTTACATTGTGACGGAAGGCCACAGCGAAGAAAGTGTTAGGTGTTTGATGAATCAAGGATTTTACAAAAGTTTTCGAATTTTTTCTTCCAATATTGCTCTATGGCTCTTTATTATCAGTATAAACTTACCTATGTGGATATCCTTTCTTGCAGCACTTACATGAGGATGAGACCATCCGAAAAGGTGTCCATTGTCAAGTAGTGTAAGCTTTCCGCTTACTCTGCAAATATTTACTGAGGGCTAGCTGAAACACGGGGAGTACTGATGAAAAAAATTATTGGACACAAACATCGTTAGCTTTTTTCACACACCACATCCATTTTCCGCTGCTAAGTTTTCGTGGCTGGTGGCTTTTGTATGCATCTTTTACGTTTCAGATCCGTTACAGCTTCACCGTACCCATCTTTTCTGTAGTCTAATTATGCTTATAAATTTTGGTTTAGATGGCTTATTATTAGGCCAAAACGCAACCATACGATTGCGTAGTAACCTGAGTGTAACATTAACCATGCATAAGAAACCAAAGGAAATTTTTTTGGTAATTATGGTTGGAAAAAAGTTGACAATAACAAATTTGATGAATTCAATGTATTCAAACACTGCAAAAGAGCATAGCAAGTAGATCTTAATTTTGCTATAAAATTTAAATTATAAAGTCTCTCTTAATTATGAATTTTTACTTGAAAAATCCAGTCTAAACAATGTGATCGAGCGTAGTTGATTTTATTAACGAAAAAAAAACAGTTATTGTAAGATTTCTTAGCATCCTGTTTATGATGGTATTGTTTCGCTAAACAGTGGTTCTAAATATTATATACTTAAGTGATTAATGCACTTTTATGACAAATATTTACAGAAGGAAAAAGACTTTTAAAGGTTGGCTACTTCAGTGTCATTATCTCATAGACTGACTTCCGCAATTCTGGTTGCAAACTTCCTTTATATTACCGGACAAACAACCTCTGGTCATGCAAAGATACATGCATTTGTCGCTCAGTCAAGCTTGTTTTTTTTATCTTGCTTAAAAGGACGTGGATCGGAAAAATGAATGGTGAGACTGATATTGTTAGTTTTTTTTCACAAAGCTTTAAGAACTTCCGGGGCCAAAGAAGACAACTAAATACTATCTTCTTCACCGTACGTTATTTCGTCTGCGTGTCTGTATGTGGGTAAATATTGACAGGTCATGCGAAGTTATGTTTTTGTGATCGTAAGCTTGAGTGCGATTAATGAAATGAGTTTTGAATGGTTTTATGTCAGTCAGATTTCTTATATGTTGATCAAAATATTCATAAAATACCCAGAGAACGAAGCGGCTAAAAATACGATTGTCAACATTTCATAATGAGAAGCTTGGTATGAGTTTCCTTGGATTAAACTACAAATAGTTAGAGAAAGTAAATATGTAAATAGAGAACAATTCATTTTGATGAAAATAATTCTTACCATAACTTTTTTGCACGAATGCTAATTTTCAACTAATTGGGTTTCATATGAGAACAAACAAACCCCACATTTTTTACCTCCGACAATTTTCTGCAGACAATCTCTTGAAGATCAGAATCTGAACCAAGCTGACAACAAAATTTAATGTATAAATGAAATAAAAGGTACGGACTTGTAATGTAATAAAAATTCATTGCATGCAATCACATTTCTTGCTTGTAAACGAAAAAATTCGATTACAACTTATCTCCATTGATTGCTCATTCATTCAATACCCGTACCATACCACGTAAGTCGTACCAACTTCCATTCTATTATTATGAATGTGAATTAAAACTACCGAATCAGCATTTGGCGTAGGTATTTATCTAGTTTTCATGATAAATCCAAAACCAGTTAAACGTCGTCTATTTTAGTAAACCAAACTTTCGCGTCATCTCATGGGATATTATGAAACCACATGTACAGGTTTTGTCTTTGTTCACTTTCAAGTTTTCAACTCGCACGTCTGAGGCTGCTGGTTGTAGTTTAGATAAGAGACGCGAACGAATAAGTAACAACATTTGCATACTTTTAATGCAGAATGCAGATTTCTTTATACATAAATATTATTATTAGTAATCCCCATGTATTACCTTTATTACACAAGCATGAAAATAATATTCATAAGTTTCTATTTTTCAAACTTAAGTAGTTTAAATTATTTCAAGTATACCGACACTTTCAAGTTCATAAGTGATACCAGCAGTTTTGACTGGATTTTAGTTAAAGTTGGCTTCTTTTTCGGAGTGTTCAATGATGTCAAGCAATCTGTAGAAAGCTATCTTTTTCACCTCAGCAATTCCTGTGGCAAGTTCCGTCGCTTTATTGTTGTCAAGGCGAGATTCAATGCCAGATAAAATGGCTTGCTTTTTATTCTCTCGTGCACAAATGACGAAGGGAAAATCAAACTTGGACTTGTATCTAAAATTAAAAATAATTTAATTACTAATTTAATTAATTAGGGTTAAAAAACTTATATTTTGGAGTATTTTATGATTTACAATTCGAATTCGATTGAATGTAAGTTTCATCTAGCTGAGCTTTCTTAAATTATGATTTATACGTGTCTTTAGTTGGGTGTAAGAGATTTTAAAAGGGAACATTTTGGTTTCGTTTCTCCCCAGAATTTTTAAAGATTAAACGATTTTGAGTAGACTTAATATAAATTAATGACTGTAAGTATATTTAAATTAGAAACTTATTTTGTTTGGCTACTACCTATTCTATGAAAGCCTTTAAGTTAACGTAGGTAGAAAATTTTGATTCAAAAATGTAATTTTGCGCTTACTTGCAATTAAGGCTTTGTACTTTGGACTTTTCTTCCAATGTTATATCGTTAAGACCTGCAGATGACTGTTCCTTTTTAGATTCAGACGTAAGACCCCCTGACTCTGCAAGACGACCAGCCAAATCTGGATGTAATCGAAGAATTCCTTCTTGCCCTAAATTTCAAACTTTATTATATTTGGGCATAAATACAGTAAAGTCTAATTTTTTTGCATTATTCTTTTCAAAGCACCGGGAGAATATCAAAATATATTTATTATTAAAAGGGATCATAGATTATCTTACTCATCATACAGTTAGCATAATTAATCCTTTTACTTTACCAGTAGGTGGAAGCTCATCAATAAATTTACAGATAGCCTGATGTAGCTCTTTCAGATTACTAAATGGTCGCCGCGCCCAAACCGCGGCTGCACAAATTTGACAGTGCTCAATAATATTTCCAAATGTCTGGATAAATTCTTCAAGCTCCATGGAAAGAAGTTGTACTTTAGTGACTACGCCCATTATTGCATACCGGTGACTCCTGTAATCTCCGAAATGATCAAGATTCGTTGCTGCAACTCAAAGCTCGTTCCTGCACATTTTATACAATATTTTTCATGTTCTTACTTTTATAAAAAATATAATACAAAATATACCAAACTAGTTTGTCGAAAATGTTTTTATCGTTGGCTAAAAATGCACAAAAAATTTTATACCCTCACTAAAAATTCCTAAGATCAATGCACCACCACTATGCAGTACTCGAAGCGTTTATTGCTTTGGGTTCCAGGCCAACTCACAGAAGTAGAATTTGTGCTTGACACAGAAAGAAAAATTCGAAAGGGGAGACTCACCAAAAAAAATTACCAACAAAACTACGAACAAAAAGTTTGGACAACGCGTTAGCTTCTAGAAAATTTACGTTTCGTATAAAAAACAAAAAACCTTGCAGCAAATTATTTATGCTGTGGTTAGGTTTCCACGCTTAATATATTTTATCGACGTCGACTGAGCGAGACATTTATCATTGTATCCTGGAAAATTTTCCCCTAGAGATGCTCGGCCGCAACGAACTCTGCATTAATATACATAAATATAAAAGAACCTGACATTTTTGCTTAATTTGATGAATGGAACATAATTAAATATAAACTATTTTTTGAGATGACTTGATCGGCGAATTTGCCTTTTGAACTTAAAAATTGCGAGGGATGAAACACTGTGTGATTTATCATTATTTTTTTATTTAAGTGGTGAACAATAGGTATCTCTAATTTTTTAAATGTATTACCTTTATATTACCTTTTTTTCCTTCTTTGGTTGTTCGGTGACAGTTATCTGAAATTCGCAACCCTCCAGTTGTATTCTTTCAATGTTCTTTTTGGAAGAATGTGTCTGTAAAAAAGTTTGTACTGACTTTGAGCTCCTGTCTAACTAAAAAGTTTTGCTATTAAGTTCTTTTCAATTGAAAGTTAAGTTATTTTACACTTCGTGACAGAATGTAAATCGAAAATTATCTGCATGATGAATCCATTTGAAATACTATTTTCTCATTTTACACAGATTTAGATATTTAGTATACATGCCCAACTCGAGGGTAGAATGACCACTGTCAGCAGATATATCTGTACGAATGTAATACGTAATTCTTTGTGAACGTAGCATTTTATATTATAACTATTAATATCCTATATGTTACATATGTATTTTTTGCATTTGAAAATAATTTTATTTCATCAACGCACTTTAATCTGCAGATGTTTTTTTCATTAAATATAATATACACCTAATATTGACCTTTCACAAGTTGATAACCCATTGATTCAATAAATCACAGTTTCCAAGATTATTGTGGTATCATTCATTTCATTTATTATTACAGTAAATTATTCATTGGATCAAATGAGCAATTGCAGAAACTTATTGTACAAGTGTCTTGTATCCTCACATACGTGGGCCTCTACTTCTCAGATTGTTAGTAAGTTTTAAGTTGGATTATAAATTGGGTTCATTAAGAATAAGATAGGGGGCTTCGCTTTCAATAATTTTTGAAGAATTTACCAAGTTTTTTTTAATGGTTTGAATACATTTTTTTTAATTTTTTGGATCTGGTTTATGCGCAGAAACACTTGCATTGTTACCAAAATATCTACGAATTTCTCCGTTATGTTCATGCTACATAAACGTCGCGATAACAATAATCTCAATAATGATAATGATTATGATAATGTGATGGAGTTTTAAGGCTCATCCAAGTAAAACTGTCAAAGTTTTGACTAGAAAAGTCACATAAGAAAATATTATCAGCATGCTCCACTTCACCACGTAAGGTTTTTGGCACATGGCAAAAGTGCACTGTAGATGAAGTGCAAATGATGAGATGAATATATCCATCTAAAATTCATAAATTTTGAGAGGGGAGTCATATACCTGTCAACATAATGGCTTTAGGGCTCCCTCAAGATGAATGAACAAAGAGGCAGGAAAAAGGACTTACTTTTTGTTTTCTAACATTCATACTTACCAGCAGTGGAATCAAGTGCATAAGCTAATCATCACAAAACCCATCCCAATTTTCATCTCATCTCCATGCCAAAACTTACTATTCCTTGGTTCTTTCCTACCATATATGTACCCAATGATAATTCGTTTCACAACTTTCTCTACTTGAGCCCGTCTAAATAAAAGAGGAAACTTAATTATCCAGATCTTCAGCCAGCAGCTATGTACCAAATCTTTTTTATAAAGAACTTAATACAAAAAGTGGAAACCTTTATCCAACCAATTGTTCCATTCTGCTTTCACTAAAAAAATTGATTGACTTTTCTAGATGAAGCAATTAAATCCATCTCGTTCCAAAATATTGTTGTACCTTTTCTTTTCAAAATTTGCTTTAAATGTTTTTTACGAACATTCCAAAACTTACTCATTTACTAATTCCTTGGGCGGAAATAAGGAAGCTAATTCCTTGAGCGCTACGTAAACTTAGGTCACATGTTTAGAAACAAGGCTTACAATTAGTTTACCATATGTTCATTAGATTACCTACGCCAACTTTGACATCAAATATAAATACGTAGCCTTTTTTTAATGCTTCGTCACTACTGGAGTCTAGTTAAATGAAATTACATAACATTTAGCCTTGTATTTTGGAATAACTTAAGTACTTTATTATTCTTCAATAAAGCAATTTGGCTAACAATTATTATCAAGCACAAATAAAACCATTCCCATTCGAGTATTTGGGAAAAGCAATCCAATAAGAATACATTTTCTAGCACTGTAGTTGTTGCCGAAAGAAACTTTGTTTTTCGTCAATAATTACGAGAGAAACGAAATATTTACTAAGATATCCTGCCAAAAGAATATAATTTAATTCATATTCATTTTTTTCACCAACGCTCATGTTGTCTGGATCAAGTAACCATCACCCTTGAAAAATTCCTATTACATTAGATATGCCTTGTAAAAATCATGTACTAAAGCAGTGAATTTTTAAAAAATCATCATGCCCCCAAATTTAATTAAGTTTTCTTCCATTTGAGTTCTCTCGCCGATTTTCTCTGGGTCATGTTGTCGTAATTTTTACAATGGCATTACTCTTAATTAGTATTGCATCCCTAATAGCTATGATCTCTTTACAGCCGGCATGCGTAACCAAAATGTTATTGCTGTGGACCCTCGGCTACCACATTTACAACTTCATCACTAAGATAATCAAATGATATCGTTATAACAATTATGGGGGACGATCCTTGCTATACTTGTCATTCACTCTTTTATAATGTATCAAGTAGCAGAGATCTAACAGCCAGAATAGCATTGATCATACAAAAAGGCAACCCTTTACTAGGTATTGTTGACTTTTTTGCATTGCTAGCATGCGTATCTCACATTGCCCCAGATTTTAAAGTTGTGTCATTTATGTAGATTTCCTTGTAATTGGCAATTGGTTGGCTTAGCAAATCGATAAAATTATTGAACCTATACAATCAGTACTATAACTACCAGTATAAACGTACGAAACTACTCATTTACAAGGGTTCACCCACAATTAGATAATATTTCAAGGGCTGTGGAGGAATATCTGTAAGTTTGAAAGACGATGTTCTTTCAAATTTTGATGCTGTACAATTATTTTTATTCATAGCGTATAAAAATTATTTGCAAAAACAATCATGCTACTATAGCTCACAAGCATCTCTTTAAACTGAAGCAGTATCAGTTGTGAAACGCCCTCACTCGTATTAACTCATGAAGCTAAATGATAACAAATTGACAATAAATGAAAAATGATTAATAATGCATCCTCTTCGCAAACTATGTACAAAATATTGTTTCTTTACGGTGCTAAAGTAAATAATAAACTTCTTTACAACTCATAAGGGTAAATTTTGTAATTATTTATTAATAAATGGCACGAGACTTACGCCCAAGTGAAATAAAGGCCCAGGTAACGACCAATGTATGTTTATGTATTTATTAGCACCGTGTAAACAAAAGAAGACTCTTTTCAGCCAAATAGCTCATCACTTAAATGTGCATTGTGTCAGCAATACTTTATGGAAATTATTAAAGACCGCAATGATGATGATTTGATCACTACCACATCGTAATCCATTCCAATTACCGCAATATAATCATCAATTTATATTGACCCTCAAATATAGCTGTGGGTTTTTTTCTATCACACTTATAAATTCAACTGTCTTGCTTGGGTATGGGTACAATATGCTTTTTTTACGTTTACTTTCTCAACTTATTTATGAACTGTTAAAGTGAAGGCAGAAACTCATGCAAACAGTAAAATCAAACCCTAGGAGGACAATGAAGACCTGCAGTATATCAAACATCTAAAGTACTGATACCATACAATAGCAATATCCTTTCACACTTTTGAAAAAAGCAAATATTTTAAGCCTAGAACTGTTCAACTACGCAGTTTGTGCTTGCATCCACGTTATATTGCACTGCCATCAAGTGAATTACGATGCTAATTTTACAATGATCATGAAAGTTTAACCATTTTTATTGTACACGAAGCACAAGCAACAAATTATGAGTAATTATAAGCGAGATGCAACTCTTAAATAAATTATACTAATTAATTATACATGTATTTGTCAAACAGTTGGTGGTAACCTTTTCCTTATCAGTTAATTATAATACCCTATTATGTAGTACAGATTAATATAAATGATAAAATATTTACGTTTTAGTACCAAAAAATTCAAATTAACTTTTTCATTCGGCAATAGATTTGAACATGAGTGCTGCTGCCAGCGTTTCTTAATCATTTCCGGTTTGACCATTAAAACAAAAAAAATCAGAAGACAAAATTTTTCACTTCTAAATGTTTCCTAGGAATAATTCGGTTTCTGTATAGAGTAATCGATTGCAGTTGAAAGGAAAAATACATAATGGTATGTATGTCTGCAAGCTTTGAGTGAGGTCTGCAAATTATTTTATATTAATTCATGATATACGATGTATGTATGAACTGATTAAACAGAAATTCCTTTTCAAGCTAATTTTGGTTTTCTCATTAAAAAGTGTAACTTGAACACTTGAAAGACTTCACGTTTGTTCTCATTCGATACGTTCAGTTAGTGAATCATCTCTTTCAAAGGAATGGGACTGCACCAAAAATGTTTATTGCGACTAATTATTGTTTCCATAAATGGTAATTTATGGCGCATATTATAACTGGCTTCTAATGTTTAATATGCAAACAAATAGGTCGTAAAAATAAGTTCATAAAAGTAAAAATTATGTCTTCATCACTCTCATGATTAGTACATGAATCGGTTGCTTCTCCCAATCTACATACAAGCTTAAGGTAACTTTAATGTCTAGGTAGCATAATTCTGTGCTTAGTTATGATTTAGTATTTAATACACCGCAAATTGCATTTACAAAACGCAAGCACTATTAATTAAAAAGGTTTATAAACTAATCTCACGGCAATCTGCTCAACAATCTGGAGTCTAGATTGATAAGAAAGCTGAACACTTTTGTTAACAGTTTACGATAATTTTATAGACTCGTACGAGAAGCAATACTTTTCTTGAAGGAAATTAAAGGAATTTACTTAGTATTCAAAAGCAGATGAAAGATTGACAATTATTGTTTTGGATCTGTTATGTTAAGATTTATAGCAAGGGTTTAGTTCAGTAGGAAAGTCTCTACTCATGGTTGGGCAGAATGAATGCAAAAAGTTTAAAAGATTTGTGTCTCGACTAAAAAAAACATGATTATTGCTCATGATGATCACATTCGTTCACCAATAACGTTTGGTTTCCCACGATTCGAAAAAAAGAACCAGTGTATGGGAATGTTCGTAATAAAAATCAGAGACAAAAACTGCTAACTACGTTACGGCTAAATAACAACAGCTAATAATTATGTCGATTGAGAATGAATGAAGGTTCTATTGATTGATCCATAATTGGCAATAAAAATGACAAGTGAGCCAGGAAAGCATAGAAAATCGGAGCTGTTGAAGCGTCCTAATGGCTATCTGTTGTATGCACCTATTCATTCATTCAGCTAGGATTGTATAGGTTTATGGCGAGGATGATATGAAGATGCTGTACGATCTATGGCGTAAAATTTTTCGTGATCTGTAAAAGATACGCACTAAGGGATTGTCCCAAGTCTGAACAACTTTAAAAAAATACAAGTTATGTGACTTTAAAAGGATTTTATTGCTATAGATATTATTGCCATCGTTTATTATACGCATCTCCTCCCAGTTTTGTTATGCTTTCTGGTAGAAAAAAAAAATTGAGTTTGCTGTGACACAAATGTTAATAGCGGTATGATGCTAATGAAGAGGATAATTGGGCGCCGTATAATAAAACTCTTCTTTGGGTCGGTTTACGTATGGTTGGTTTGGCGGAAGGCAGGATTGATTGGAGGGATGCTATATAAAATTATATTGTTGTTTTATTCTTCTATTGCCTTTCCTTTCAGAAAAGGGACAGTTTTCCTTATTTTACACGTAATTTCTTGATCCTTCATATTAGACGCTGGACTTGGCAATATGTCCAATAAAATATCCTCCTAGCTTTATTGTAATCCACGCTATTTTTCTTGTCTATTGTTATTTCAAGAGAACTAAAATCTTGTGATTTATGACGGCAAAGTTTTTCCTCAATCGCATCTTTTGCAGCGACAACATTTTCAAGAACACTGGATTGTAAAATCCAATTTGACTTAGTATTCAGCAGGTTTTTCTTACTATGATGACTATGTGGTGCTTTTAATGTCCAGGTATTATTATACTTGTATCCTGTATGTGTATCTCCCATCCGAAAAGACAAATCACATTATTTTTAGTTATACATAATATATACGCATGAATACGTAGATTGCCTAACTTGTGACTAGGACTCTTGAAGATTGTTCAAGATTTTTTGCTTTTGAATATGTTCTAATTGTAAATGAGAAGATTCGAGCTAGCTTTAAGGAATGGTTTGTAAGTTGACGTTCAGATTTTGCTTGTTCGTCTATATCTCCATAACAATGAATTCTTTTATGGCTCTTTTAATTGATTGCTCTGATAAAGTTGTCCTCCTAAAATGAATTCAGCGAGCTTTGTAAGTATATATTACCTTTGTGGATCCATATATGTAAGCTATAAAATTAACATGGCAATTTAAGGGGTGTAGTATGCAAAGCGAAAAAATGTCAACAAAAGGATGAAACTTGGCACTATTTTATATTACGTTCAATTCAATCTCAGTAATGTTAAATAATGGACTCTGAACTGTATAACAATTATGAAAAGAATGAGGGAGATAATCATGTTTTACTAACTGTTTATCAGCGGCCAATTTAAAAGGATTACACCACAAAACCGCATTATTAAATATATGGAAGACTCAATCACTCAGTACTACACAAAAACAATTACACCTAATAAACAATTATTACTTCTTTAAATATTTACTGTAAGGGATGCCTCCAATGATCCATGAATTTATTAAGCATAAGAAATCAGAAATCAGTAGGGCCCAATATGTATCTACCGTTACCTATCATGGGGTGATTAAAATTTTAAACGTGCCTCTCTTTAAAAGAAATTGATTGATATGTATGCAGTA
>JAANSQ010001960.1:0-13228 GCA_036850885.1 Lepidocyrtinus dapeste | reverse complement strand
TCAAACAAATAGTAGTGGTGAAAAAGTACTCAAATCAAGAAAGAACTTAACAGAAACGACCTCAACTTTGGAGGTAGTTTGTTCCAGCTCAAGTTCAACCTCAAATTCACCTTCACTCTTAGCCAACTTCAACGGGATTTTAGATGGGGACGATTCCTCTGGTATTGTTATTTTGTCCCAGGTGGACACGGAGGAAACAAAATCTTCCCAGGAGGGAAAAGAGAACCAAGTAGCGAGTGTGAATTTGGACAGAAGTGGTACTTTCGATAATGAAGATCCTTCCTCCTCTGGAGATGAAGTGCTTTCCCAGGTTGATATAGATGAAGTTATCCGATCTTCCCAGCATAGCTCCATGAGCGGGTCAAATTCTCCAGCAAAAGAATCGTTCTCTACTCCAAAAGACTCTCATCCAATTACAGCATCCAAGGCCATTACTCCTACGAAAGCTGCTTTAAATAATCTGACCGCTATGCTTGATTCATTAACTTCACCAAGAAAAAGTTCTAAATCCCCCGTGACCAAATTTTCTCCAATTCGCCACCTCCGGATGAAACGTACTAGTTCAGAGGCTAGTTTAGGTTCTCCTTCGAGAAACTTGCAGTTAGACGCTCATCGTGGGGACAATCCAATCCATAGTCCAAGTCCGAAAAAGAAACTGAGCTTTGAATCCAATATCCAATTAACTTCTACTGGAGGCATGGGAGGAGGAAAATATTATATTCGCAATTTTATGGGAATTTTGTCAGAAGTCATGGGGGACAAGTTCCACGCACGTTTGATTAGCGAGGAAGACCGTGAATTTGTCGAAAGTTTTACTTGTCGATCACTAAATGCTCAATCTCTATATGTGCGTCTATTCCAACGAAAATGGAACTGGAAACCACTGGCGAACCTGGAAAAGTATGAGGAAGAATTTCGCGAAAACGTGGAGTATCTCTGTAAAGATCTGGTGGCGCACGGATTCTTTGAAGAAATTTCATGTTAGTTTGTGAACTAAAAAAATTCAAATTCTCATAAGTCAATATTTTTCTGAAAAATTTAATTTTTCTTTCTCTAGCGGAAAATGTTACAATAGAGGAGCTCTTGGATACGCTGGACCTACCCAAGACCATTTCGTTGGCTAAAAAGATGATGGTGAGTACGTCCAGGAAGACAAAAGATTCGTGTAAAGAAGCTCTCCTTGCTAAGGTGAGAAGCCAAAAGACTCTGACTGGATCCTGCGGTTCGAGTGCTGTGATGAAGCAAGCCTTAAAAGAACTCGGACCAGCTTACCGAGTCTCGGTAGCAACGAAGACGCTTTTTTCTAGACTGTTCATTTTGCACTCGCCCCCTCAATACTGGGAGGTAGAAAGTGACCAGGCATCCAATCAGTTACTTATAGTTTTATTACGTGATCGAGGCCAAATGGAATACCCCACTTATAAAATTAGAAAGGAGACGCTGGTCTACAGGACCAGAGAAGACTTGATCCAGTTTCACGAAGCTTTTACTATGCATTCCAATTTAGTCACTTGGGCCGACTTGAAAGATTGGGAGAGGGTAATCGAAGTGACTCAAAGGGCTTGTATGGAATTGGAGGCACTTCTTTCTCGAGGGGATGTTGTGAAGCATGACTCTGAGTTGCCTAGATACCTCCGGATATATACTGCGGGTTCGGTCTTTTGTCACACGTGCTGGATGGGAGTAGATGGCTTCCAGAAAATGAAGAGATTTGTGGAGGCGAACGAACTAATTAGGAAAATATTATCGCAGACCTCATATCTTCCGAATTACCGTGGGCGATGTTGGGAGAGGCTGGCTATTAACCAAGGTCATTTGAAAAAGTCCAAGGGGGATATTAAAAGCCTTTTAGAGGAAGCTCTCAGCGATCCGTTTCTCCAGCCGAATCATAAACTCATACTGTCCCAAAGGTGGGAAAAGGTTAATGTGGCAAGGCCCACCAAGACACCAAAACCGAAGCCAATGCCAAAATCAAAGAAGAAGGAGATGGAAGTTAAAAAATTAAGATCGGAATTAACCGTGGCTGAAGCAGGAAGGAGGACTCGTAGTGGAGGACGGAGAAAGGTTTACCTTGATGAGAGTGACAACGAATCTAATAATCAAGGGGATGTTGCTGAGGAGTTGACGCAAATCATTCCTCCTGTTGTAGAAGCACTGGTAGAAGTAGAACCGGTCCAAACTGAGATTCTCACTTTAAAATACGAAGTTCCATCCAGGACAATTACCGGGGAAAAAATGTGAGTCACCAGTTACACTCTTACACTCCATGAGTTAAAAATGTCTTCAACCATTCTTATTATTTAAATTTAAAGGGATCGAGGACCTGGTAACATGGGCAAAGCAGTATTCATCAGTCGTCAGGACGCCACAGGCTCGAATCGTATTTCTTCAGTGGAGCAACACGCTATAGACTATTATATCAGATGTGAAGGATTCTCTTCCGGTTTGCATGGAGAGGGCTCAACCGTCTGCACAATTTATGGACTCTTGTTCTGGGACGTGATTTTCCATGACGACCTCCCCGACGCCTTTCACAATCGATACCAGGGCTACCCTCTGGACCTACACTTTGACGACTTCTACTCCCGCCGGGAACTCTTGATAGAGGAGAAGCTTTCTTTGATAAGGAATAACCTCTCAATAGAAGACCTTCTGGACATAGTAGACCAAATCAGAGCCGACAACATGAACAAACTTAGTATCGTAAATTGGTCTATAGAACCCTCCGACCTGAAACAACTGATGAAGGCTATGGGATCCCAAATGATTGCCAATATTTGCGAAAGATTAGCTAGAAACTATAGATACTACTCCAGCGGTTTCCCTGACTTGGTNAACTATAGATACTACTCCAGCGGTTTCCCTGACTTGGTGGTCTGGGCAAATTCTGAACCCAACACAGGCAAGGTGCTTTTCGTAGAAGTAAAGGGACCTGGAGACTCCCTTTCCCCCAAACAGCAGCTCTGGTTGGAGTGGATGATGCAGCACGATGTTCCCTGCGAAGTATGTCATGTCAAGTCTGTGAGCAACAAACGTATTCGTTTGGACACTTAAAATTTAATATTCTATAATATACGCATAAAATATAAATATTTTGAAACTTCAAATTGTATCTATTTTGTATGAACTCAAGTAACCTGTTTGGGATGACCTGAAATTAAAAACAATGTTTTGGTTTGTATGATGGAAACGAATGCAGGATTAAATAAATATTTGAGAAAAATTGAAAAATACTTTTCTTTATTTTTTTCGGAGATGTTTTTTCGTTTAAGTTCATCAAACTATCATTTTCGAAGTCAAATAAATGCTACCCGCTCTAATAATTATAAACGTTCTAACTTCCGATTCAAAATTAATTTAAAAATGCCAGAAACGAGACGACTTTACTTGCTATTCCGACATTGTATCACTTCCAAGTGACCAAGTTAACTTTTATCCTGTCTAGTTTGCCTGCTGCGCTTGCCTCGGGGCGAAACAGGAATGAAATAGAAGTACCGAAAATATTATGTATTATGTCTTTGTTCAGGACGCTTGCAAAATATGTATGTGTATGTGCATGTGATGTATTTTCTCCATGAAACAGAATTCATTCTACTTTCAAATTTTGAATTTGCCGCTGTTCCTAAAAACTCTTTCTATTAGCTAAAATGAGTCAAAGAGATTTCAAAGAGGATGTTTTTATTTTCTTGGTTGGCTCATCATCATTTGTTTTTGAAAGAGTTGACAAGTTTTGAAATAACCGGAAGTACCGCTAATAAACTGACAGAACCGTAATACGTCTTTACTCCGCAGTTGAAATGATCAGTTACAAACACTCTAACAGAAGACTACGCAGGGAGCGTGGGGAGGGTTTGTCAATGCTTACTGACGAACCTTTGAAGAGGCGAAGCAGTTGGACTGAGCAAGCCAGAAATAAAAGGGTATCTCAAATTAAATTAAGACGACAATTATTACAAGCTCGAACAGAGGCTTTGGCTACAAAATGTACTAAACCGATGAAGAGTACACATACACCACCACCTCCTTCACTAAGATCTACTAAAACACATCCGACCCTTATACAGACCGCACATCATTTAAGAAATTTTATTTGTGTGAACACCCCGTATCAAAATCTTCTTACATCTCGACAGAGCAAAGCGTCAGATGAAAATTCAGTGTATTTCCCTGAGACCCCGTTACAGTCCTCAAGTGGATCAAGTTCATTTCCAAAGTCAAGTATTGGGGGTCCATGTGCCGCTCGTGTCAACCAAACTCAACCAATACGAGGAATATTGAAATCGTCCAAATCTAACTTTGAAATTAGGAAGCCTCCAAACTGGGAAGAGAACTATTGGACTTGTTTTATCGGGAAAACTGACGAAATTAAAAGGAGGGAGAAAGTGCATTCGCGGAGAATTCATGCGGTTGACATGTCAAAACCGGCTAAATTAAGTAAGGGATGGAATGCTTGTAGTGGTTTTACCATGACGAGAGATATGGTACCCGAGGTTCAACGTGAGCTTGCGTCTTTTACTAATGCCCGGTAATTAATTTAATAATTAATAATTCAACCATTTATGATGATGATAGATTTTTAGTAGAAGTTGATAACCTAATGTACATTGTAAATTTCAGAATGTCACCACCAGGGTCGAGTCCTGCTTCAACAACGTCGTCAGTTAGCACTGGAATAAGTCCATCCACTATCAGTGCCCCATTTAAGACACCTGCACCTCAGACTCCAATGCCTTGTATTCTGAAGTATATTAAACCACCCACCCCTGCTGGTGCCGCAGAAGATCCTACGGCATTTTTGAACGTAACCGGGAACAATGAATCAGGTGTGATGATAAGCGAATGGATGTCTCGAGAAACCCTACCACGTAACCAGGGCCATGCCTCGATTACCAAAAAGTATTCCGTCGCCCAGTTAATGGATATTCTATGTGGATATTCAATTCCCGCCGATTCAGAACTTGCTGGAGTTATGTTCCAACCGGAAGCTTCCCCTGGACCATTGCGTTCAACCTCCATTACCAATTTTGGAGATGAAAACGTGCTCCAATTTTCAAATGATCAAAACCATACTTTTTCAATCGCTTCGAACTTCAGCAGTGGTTTAAATCAGAGCAGGCCTTTACCGAATACCTCTGGCTCAGCATATCAATTCAATTCTCATGAAGGCCATGTCCTGGGATCGAACAATTACTTTAATGCTGGTCTAAACTCAAACAATCCATTTGGAAACAATGAGCAGCAATCCAATTTATTCAATTTCAGCCCTGGTAAAGTCGAACCCCCCTCGAGAAAGTCCGTATCATTTTTAACTGACTCTCAAGACAATATTTCAGTGCAGCAGCACATTTTCGACCGGTTTACTCCTGAACATCTCTCTGAATCTTCGTCAAACGCTGGTTCTCAATTCATGCTTGAGTCATCTCAACCTAAATTACCTTTGTTAATGTTCGGCGAGGAAGGAAAAGAAAACTATAGCCAGGTTTTGGATGACTTATTCCCTCCATCGCTTCCTTGTGATCAGGTCATTACTTTTCCAACTTCCGGGTTCACTCCTCCAGGTTCTCTTATTTGATTTGATACTTTTGAAAAGTTTTTTTTTATTCCCAACGTCATATGCTATGCATTTATGTAACGAAGCATTCGTTTAAACTAGTTAACTTAAAATCAAAATCTATTTTCAAGATTAAATTTAGTTACTCATATACGCCAACAGGGCGATCTTTCACTCAGCTTATCAAATAGTTCTCCAACGTATTTTAAAATTAAATAACATTGTTAAAAACTTTTAGCTAAAATAAAACGAATAAAAATTTTTGTTTGAATCTAATCTATGGGCTCAAATCATTAATCATTTCTGATTTCACAACACAACAAATCTTCTGGAACAAAAATACCTACTTTATTTCACAAGTAAACATAATTTTACAAAGCATTGGGCGAACAGTTGTCAGTTAAATTAAATTAAAGCATCAAATTCATTTCTTGGCATAGACAATACAAACCTTGAAGCGTAATTATCAAATCAGCAAAATGTGATTAAGAAACTATACATAAATATCATCATCACCGGTTATGTTTCTACTTCCGATTAAAATTAATAAATGCATAAAAGTTTACAACATTTTAATTGATAAAAGTACTCAACAATTAACATTTATTTTTGTACAATTACTTTGCTACTCTTTTCTTTCTCATTTTTGGTGCGTTATCAAATTAAAATTCAATCCATTTACTTACCGGGTACATTTGAGAACAAAATACGCTACGGGCTCGAATGTGAATAAAAATTATTTTAAAAATTATACTTTACTTTTCTTTGTCAAAACTGAATCTGTTTACAGTCCAAGTCTGAATAGTAAATATCATTTAAATCATTCATTTCCATTTGATTAGGATCGCCTCCCAGGTTCATCTGAATCGTGGGTATTACTCCCGCTATCATCATCGGCCCATGCATAATGTTATTATGGAGTTGAGGAAGTCGTTCATTACAACTGGGAGAACTGTTAACATTATTCAAGGCATTCATAATGTCTGCAGAGGGGTCAATACTTACTCCACCGCCTACAGTATTAGGGATGGGTGGAAGAGGTGCCGGTTGTCTTCTTCTGTGATTCACCACGTACTGATTAGATGAAGGAGTGTTTCCAACCAGAGATGCTAAAGGAGAACCAGTTGATAATGATGAAGAGCTTAAATTCATAACGGAGAGCATTCCTGGAATGACCATACAAGGACCTTCACCTGGAGGAGGATGTGAAGGAACTGGTGGTGGTGAAAGTTGTTGAGAGATGGAAACTGGATCTAACTCTGCGTAGACATTTCCGCCTGTGTTTATGCTCAAGGTGGATGCAGTCGGAGCGGAAGGATTGATTCCTGGAATGTTGGTGTTCAAAGTAGGGGACAAACTTGTGGTCGAAGTTGTGCCAACTGTAGTCGTTGTGGATGTATTTAGATTATTTCCACCATCTGCGGTTGTGACTGCTACTGGAGGAGAACACATCATCATCATCATGTTGGACGGACATTCGCAATAAGTATTGTTCGACATGGTCTGCAACGCTCCAGCACGATGATGTGAGGAGATCATGGTTCCAGGATGTGGTTGGTATATGGACCGTCTGCTGATGAAGCTGGAAGATGAAAGACGCTTCTGAAGATTCTGTAAAGCCGATCCAGACCCTAAAGATGCTGTTCTGGAGGATCGACGACGTCCATTCGGTGAAGCGGAAATGTCTGCGGAGTTGGAGGAGTGGGAGCCTCCGAAAGCTTTGGACAGAATCCTATTAATAATTAATAGACTTTTGTAATGCTACACTCTTCCTCCTTCTTATTAATCTAATTCCATAAGTAACAAATGCATAAACATGCATACCCTCCATCTCTGCAGCGAAACCACTTTCTCCACACAACCGTCACCGCACTGCCCACAGCCGCGGATATCAAAGCCACAATGAACAAAGTCCAAGTTAAACTTTGCGATGACGTAGAGAATAACCCACTTCCGCCTCCTACGTCATTACCAAACTGTTTACTCAATGGGTCCAATGATGCCTCCAAGTTAGAGCAAAAATCACAATAAAATGAACTGTTTATCTTGTCTTCGAAATAATATGAAAGTATGGGTGGTGCTGGAGGAAGCCTAGGAGGAGGTATGGGGAAATCCTCATTGCAGAATTCTATTAGTGTACCACAAGTCATGGTGGTTTCCTTCAAGATTTATTTTCTTTTTACGGTAGATTTAATATTACGTAACTGCTTCTTCAGAATCTTGTTTTGCATAAACTTTTTGCACTCATTTCACTCAAATAAACTAAATTACTTATTCCATACAAAACCGCAAACTTAATGCCACAATTCAGAATCTTCGTTTCTTCCGCATTTCGCATGTACTTCAGATGATGATGTTAGTTTGCTTCCGGGGCATCAAGTTATTTAATTTCTACTGATCTAAAATTCTAAAAAAAAATTCTATAATATTCCTGGATTTCACAACTAGTGCTCACCCTCCAGGATATCTTTCAACTAGAATAATTTATGGAACCAACAATTTTTCACAGGTCAGCATATTTTCACTTGTTATTTGTGATGACAGATTATCATAAAAATGCATTCTTTCTCGAATTTCCTCAGGTATTTTGTGTATCTGAACGTACTGAAATGTGATACATACATGCTTGGTAACTTTTTGATAAGTGCATGAATGCATTTCTTATTAAGATACTCATAACAGAGAGATGGCTTTATGCATGGAGGGCTTTTCTCTGCCTTTTCTCGTGATAAATAAAAAATCTAAAACGAGTACCTACACTCGCATAAGATTTTTTTATGATTCTTTCGTGTCGTCTTCTTTAGTAATCCTAGTATCGTCTTAATTGCATGCATATGGCCGTTTTGTGGTTTTTTAAGAACTGCTTCGTGTTACGTGAGCTAAGCGTAATGGGAATGTCATGTCGTTAGATTATTACTATGTGGTAGTGGTGGTTGCTTCTAAAAGATTGTTTGGTTTTGTTTAGAGTTTAGTGTTGTTCTGTTTGTTTGGTTGCTTTCTACTTGCATTGCATCAGGTGGTATGGTATTCCATTAGAAAGAATATAAAAATGTAAAATGTAAGGGATGAACAGGTATAACAAAAGATGTTTTAGAAGCAAGAGCACGGAGGGGTGCATTCCACCCCTTGTTTGGTTCTTTGCCTCTTGTTTGGCTTACACTGGTCAATATAATGTATGCTTTAGATATGGTCTGGTCTGCTGATATCATATCTCCATACACATTAAACAAGGAATGTTGAATGAACAATGAAGGGCGATGATGAGACGAAAAGATGCAGTTTTAGGTTATTTACTCCAGAACTAGGAAAAGGCCATGTCATGTTAAGCTAAGGGTATAAATGGCTTCTTTCAGGTTATTTATCCTGCTTCAGATTCTAAAAATTGCTTTTCTCAATTTGTATGCTTTCTTGTTTTTAGATTGTCACTTCACCCCAGGTAAACTTTAAATTGAATGAAATTGTGAATTTTCCCACGGAATGATATTGTGTTTTGGATTAAAAGGCTAAAGACTTTTTTTTTTACTCTAGTGTGGTCCTCCAACTATAATTGTATGACCGCGGTTATATTGCAATCTATATGTAAATCCTCCAACTTTAAATCAATTCGTTTTTTATTTCTTCTAGTTAACCCCTTACCGGTCCAAACTTTCTTTGTTTTGGGGTTGGATTTTGTTTGTTTCTTTCTATGATATGATCTCCGGTCGTAATCTTTTATCATACCCTCTCGTTAATTCAAATCCATTGTTTCATTTTATTTCGTTTCTGTTTCTACGCTTTGTAATATCATTAGGGAAGATAGTTTCCCCGATAAAAAAAAAAATTTGTTGATCGATTGCGATACGTGATACTGCATTTTGAAAATATTTTGATGGTGTTGGTGTTATAGTTGGTCTTGTCTTGCAAGTTGCAACCTCGAACCTGCTAACCTTCATCTCTCAGTATTGATAATCAAGGCTTTTCTCTTCTTTACATTAACTTATAATATTTACCCGAGAGGAAAACGTGTGAAAACCTATTACATAAACTTGCAGTGTTACATTATTATTCGTCTCCCATGAATCTATAGTTTCAGTGGACGCTTAGCAGGCATTCTCGCTGCTGGGAAATGAGGTAAAGAAGGCAAAGCAATTTACCTCACCTCGTGAAACATAAAAAGCTTTATGATTTATGCAGCTTTTTATTGGTATGTTGAGCGTTGGCAAAACTCAAAACTTGTCATTTCCCTCTTCCACTCGTAGATTTTTTAAGGAAGCTTAAACTTCAGTTCCATTTTATGATGGTACGGTCTCCGTCCGATTTTTTTGATTAACTTTTCCCCGTGGGAATCCTTTTAATTCTGACTCCTGTTCTCCTACAGGTCTCATGAACATTTCCTACGTAAAAAAACAGCATCAATGCCTATCAATGCATACGATAATACTTACAGAACAGATAAGTGACAGGAGTCTGGGAAGGCACTTATTAAATATCATGGTCACCGGCTATGAGGATTTTTGAACTTATGAAGAAGTATGGTTGAATTGACAATTGATTTGTACAGAAAATGAGACGGCCAAAATTAATAGCAAATTAACGAAGAATGGTATGGTATGCATGGGGCATCATGATATTATTTTGGAAAATGTATGTATGTCAATAAAAAAATTAGTAGACTAGACACGGTTTCATTTTTTTAATTTATAAAATTAGACATTCATCTTTAATTGTGCATTTCAAATATTTAGTTTCGAACTGTGAATGACATGAGCGGAATATTTATGGTGGATAACAATTAATATCGACTAAATCACAATATGTACATGATAGCGAGCAGTTGAGTTAAGCAGGTGACAAAAAATGACTCATCATTTTCTGGATAAAGTAAAAGCGTAAAAAATGGATGGATAAAATGCAATGAATAAAAAATGAATTTTGGAACTTCTCTGGTAATTCTCTAATTATCTTCATTCTCTCCCTCTTCCTCTTCAAACTCTCCCTCCTCCTCTGCAGTGGCATCTTGGTACTGTTGATATTCCGACACAAGATCGTTCATGTTGGACTCAGCCTCAGTAAACTCCATTTCGTCCATACCCTCACCTGTATACCAATGGAGGAAAGCTTTCCTCCGGAACATGGCTGTAAACTGTTCTGATACCCGCTTAAACAATTCCTGGATAGACGTACTATTCCCTATGAAGGTGGCAGACATCTTAAGTCCCCTAGGTGGAATATCACAAACGGCGGTCTTCACATTGTTCGGGATCCATTCCACGAAGTATGAGCTATTCTTATTTTGGACGTTAAGCATCTGTTCGTCTACCTCCTTCATTGACAGACGACCTCTGAAAATTGCTGCGACGGTAAGGTAACGACCATGTCTTGGATCACAGGCGGCCATCATGTTCTTCGCGTCAAACATCTGTTGGGTGAGTTCAGGGACGGTCAGGGCTCGGTATTGTTGACTTCCACGGGAGGTGAGAGGGGCGAAACCAGGCATGAAGAAATGGAGACGAGGGAAAGGAACCATGTTTACTGCTAACTTACGGAGATCTGCATTCAACTGACCGGGGAAGCGGAGGCAAGTTGTTACTCCAGACATGGTGGCGGACACAAGATGATTCAAATCCCCATAGGTTGGTGTGGTCAGCTTTAATGTCCGGAAGCAGATATCATAAAGGGCCTCGTTATCAATGCAGTATGTCTCATCTGTATTCTCCACAAGTTGATGGACGGAGAGTGTGCAGTTGTATGGTTCCACTACAGTATCCGATACCTGAAACAAAGGAAAAAAGTTAGTTAAAATCACAGGTAGTTTCTTTAGGTTTCAGAAATCAGAAAGTATATTTAAAGTGAAAGTAAACAAATTCTGTACCTTTGGTGAAGGGACGACGCTAAATGTGCACATAATCCTATCTGGATATTCCTCACGGATCTTTGAAATTAAAAGTGTACCCAAACCCGAGCCAGTTCCCCCACCGAGGGAGTGTGTCAGCTGAAAACCTTGAAGACAATCGCAGCTCTCAGCCTCCTTCCTAACTACGTCAAGGACGGAATCGACAAGTTCCGCTCCCTCAGTATAATGTCCCTTAGCCCAGTTATTACCAGCGCCAGACTGTCCAAACACGAAATTATCTGGACGGAAAAGCTGCCCAAAGGGTCCACTCCTTACAGAATCCATGGTTCCAGGCTCGAGATCAATGAGGATGGCCCGAGGTACGTACTTTCCGCCTGACAGAAAAGTTGAAAAGTAAAGTTATCAGTCTTCATTCTTCCTGATGCCAAAGTCTATTTTTAGCCAATCGTTAAACTTAATTTTTACCTGTAGCTTCATTGTAGTACACATTAATTCTCTCCAGTTGGAGGTCAGAATCTCCACGATAGGTTCCAGTAGGATCAATCCCATGTTCATCGGATATCACCTCCCAGAACTGTAATTTTAACCCATTTCATACAATTTTTAACAACTTTTTCTCATCTCTTCCAGCATCAACTCATCACCTAACATTAAGCCATTAGTTCATCCTGTATCCCTTCATTAACTTGTTTACCTTAGCACCAATCTGGTTTCCACACTGGCCAGCCTGAATATGGACGATTTCACGCATGTTGAAAGTTAATTACAGTTAATTACGGAGAGAAGATCAGAAAAAAGAGAAACGGTGGTGGTATTGTACCGGTATCAAGTGAAATATCAGTTTAAATTGCAATTTGCTCACTACTTCTATGCACCTAAGATTGACAGAGATTCTATAAATTGAGAAAAGGAAAATTTCAGGCGAAGGCTAAAGCAGATGAATGATTCTCTCAGATTGTCAAATGACCTAGCTAAAATACACGGCAAATAGTAAAAGTAAACAATCAACTTCCATAGCGACGTAAGCATGACCAGACTCTGAATAGCAATGACATATGACAGGCAGGACAATGATGAATAGGAAAAGATTTCTTATTTCTTCTTCCCTACCCAGCTAAGCCATACGTACGATTTTTTTAAAAACGAATGAATCCCGCCAAATCCGAAATATTAATTTCTGTGTCTTGTGTAAGACAGAGGACTTGATCGAAACCAAAAGCAAGAACTCCGTGGGATATATAGTTTTAGGTACTTCAGCAGTAATGGAAAAACTCCTGTAACGCAAAAACGCAATTGAAATTTTTGAAGTTAACGCTTGAGAAAGTCTATTTTAAAAGCTTTTCCTGTTTCCTTTCTTTTCAATTTTATTCATTCGCATTGTATTGTATTTAGTAATTTTGTATGGATGGATAATGCTTGCTATAGAGCCGACTCAACTGATCTTCTTCCTTCCTCATTATTTCATTTCAATAAAAATTCTCAGACTCATTCACCGTACAATGAATCACTGTGGATAAAATTAAAAGAGTTCATTGCTTGTATGTATCAGCAGGTTATCAACTAACTAGTAGTTTATCTGCTATGTGTAGTAACCCGAAATGAGGATAGTCTCAAGTACTGGCGTAAAAGTGCAAATAAATAAAGTAGATGGATGATAAAGGAAATGCATAGGCCGTGGAAAAGACCATCTCATATTCATCGTGGTAATTCGGATATGTATCGTAGAAAAGACAAAATAACAGAAGCATTTTTTCAAACTTTAAACACTCAAAAAGTCTTCGCTTCCTCTACTAGACCAAGCCACACACGCAAAAAAGTTGTTAAATGGTAAAGAAGCTCAGGAT
>JAANSQ010001959.1:1273-13235 GCA_036850885.1 Lepidocyrtinus dapeste | reverse complement strand
AGTCTCCATTTGGAAACGCTACGTTGGGCAACGAGACGCTTGGTTTGAATGAAACCTCCATCAGAAATCTAACATCCACGCTTGCTCCATTAGGCAACGATACGCTTGGTTCGAATGATACCTCTAGCGGTAATCTTACTTCGACGCCATCTCCGTTTGGCAACGCTACGTCAGGCAACGTTACGCTTAGTTCGAATGAAACCTTTAGCGGTAATCTGAGTTCGACCCCGTCTCCATTTGGCAACGCTACGCTTGGTTCGAATGAAACATCCAGCGGAAATATAACATCCACTCAGACTCCATTAGGCAATGTGACTTTGGGTTCGAATGCTACATTGAGCGGAAATCTAACATTTAGTTCGAGACCGCTGGGGAATGTGACGCTGGCGGCGAATGTTTCTATGAGCGGAAATATAACTTCCACTTCAAGGCCTTTGGGGAATATGACGCTGGCTTCAAATGCTACTTTTGGCGGAAATCTAACTTCTACATCTCGCCCGTTGGGCAATGTGACGCTGAGTTCGAATGCAACGTTGAGCGTAACTGAAGGTCATAGGAGCACACTGGATAGAAATCTATCGTCCACTTCGACAATGACGGTAGGAAATCGGACACTGAATTTGGAAACCACGCCAGGGACGAGTAATTTCACCACTTTGCACGTATCAAATCGTACCATTCGTACCACTACGTTAACAGCTGGGATTGGAACGCTTCATTCAAATATCACCTCAACTGTTGGATTACTAAATCAGACAGTAACGGTGGGTCCCAGCCGGAGACCTCCTGATGTAACTACCGTACCTCCGACAGTTAAAAACATCACTTTAACTACCACCCCAGTATCTTCAACTAACACTTCCAGAGGTCCGAGTCAAGGTCTGCCATCTTCTAATGAAACTATGACAAACCCTTCTGATTATGGGGAACGTGGGTTTCTAACCGCTGCTTGTAAAAAGCCCATTACTGAAGGATTGCCTTCGTTAAAATGTTTTCGGGTTCGTAAACTCCCTCAGTAGTTTTTAGCATGTTATTCTGAAAAATATTTCTGAAACTTTCCATTAATTTTTCGTTGCCTTATTATAGTGTTCCTCCAGTGTAAGAATGGATAAGGAGGCAGTTTGTGACACCAAGTTATGGAAGTATTTAAAACACAGCGAAAAAGCCCGAATGAGGTACATAAAATGCAATTCTAATATTTTGCAATCGTTTGTTTATCCCTTGGTTCTTATTCGATGCATTTGCCCATTTCAGGACAAACTGTGATCGTAGGAAGGGGAAGTTCTGTTTCAAAACAGTGAAGGAGAAATATGGAGAAAGGATTACCACAAGAGGATGTTACGGAGCTACTGTAAACGGTCCAAATAATAAACAGATACCTACAAGAAACGGTTGCGTGTTTTACAAAGCAGACGGCTTCCTTATAACCACTTGCTTCTGCGACAGTAACCTTTGCAACAGTGTCAAACGCTTGAGTGATATGAAGTCCAAACTTGTATTTAACCTTATTTTATTTCTTTCCTTGTCAAACATTATCGTGTTAAAAATTTAATTTGAAATCCCCGCTACATATGTTTGTACTATGTAAAGTAAATAAAAGTGTTTTTCATGTACCCCGTTATAGCAGCTTGCTGCTTGGAAAGCTTCAAATTCAAGAACAAAATTATTTGTCATTTAGCCAGCTTGTAAATACAAGGGGATTCTGCATTGCAGATGTGTGATTGTGCTATCCGGTTACGCCTGCTCCAAAAGTTGCCTAAAATCATGGTTACACACTGTTCGATATTGGAAACAAGTCTCAAGAAAATATATGGATTTATAAATTATACATCGTAACATTCGGTGAAACATTTCCCAAAAGTGCTTCTCGGTTTGATCCGAGATTTCCAATTTTATAAAACTGTTTAAATTAAAAGTAAAAGGTATTTAAAAGGTATAGTGTAAATAATTATTTGGAGAAGTTTTATCTTAATTAAAGACCATGGGGGATAAGAAAGGCCGTCGCCGTAGCATGTTGATTCAGGCGAATGTAGTTAAGGACAAGTCAGACACGGAATCACGGAATTCAGTATCCTGGGCTCCATTCGATGAGGAACCTGGAGGAGGACAAGAACGAGCTTTCGTATTCAATCCTAAGTTAAATAGACGTGCTAGTACGACCGATGCGTCTGTAGCGGATTCCAGGGCTGATTCGAATCTGGATGGTCAAAGGCAAAGAAGAATGACCTTCTCAAGTATGAAGCTTAGGCAGAGTATTGGAGGATACACGAGTCTCTTCATCAGGAAACTTCTTCCTCCTCTTGGGTTTTACCGCGAGGCTGATAAATATGCAGAGATGAAGGCTAGATATGAAGACGATGTTGAAAAGTTGGAAGCTCTGGAAGAGATGTGGAAGGATTATAAAAAATACCAAATACGCAAACGCTTTCGTTGGCCACCGAACCTATTCTTCAAAAAGTTTTTCTGGACTACGGGGTACTACGCAGATTACCAGAAGATACATCGTGCAACTATGCTCCGTACTCCGGGTGAGGATTCCTCCGAAGAGGAGTTTATTGATCCTCAAGGACAATTTTTTATTGCTGGGCAGGATGGTGACATAGATCTGGATGAGTTTCAGCGTTATCACCAGGCAAAGAATATGGATCCTGAGAAGGCCAGACGCTACACAGATAATGATATCAATCCCATGGGTAAATCCGGGGATGATGGCGGCAAGAAAAAACGCAAGAGTAAGAGGACCCAGTCCCAGTCCGAGACGGAAGAGGTGGAAACAATCGTTGAGTCCTTCATAATTCCCAATCCAAATAAGAGGAAGAGCAGGAAAAGTAGAAAAAGTATTAAGGGCAAAGCAGAACTCCCCACACAGGATGAAGTCGTTGCAGCTTTGAAGGGCATGTAAACAATTGTAGATTAAACTGTTATATTACATAAGTTGCAAAACTAATTTACACTCTTTTTTATTACTACCAGAGGCTGAAGCAGAAGGAGCACCTCCAATTATTGGTAGAAGGAAGAGCGTCATGTTAAAGACCATCACTACGGACAAAGCCACTGGAGAGAAGAAAGTCGACGTAAAAGGTTGGTCTTTTGAGCCATGTGCTTTCATATCTTTCAATTCGTTCCGAAAAATTTAGAATTGTTGATTAATTAATTATAAAAAATATGTTCTCAATTTTTAGAACTGGATATTCCTGAAGCGTCGTCTCAAATCAGCGCGAGCGACACCGGAGAGACTGCATCAGTCAGCCAAGCACCAATGAAAAGAAAAACTATGAGATGAAATAAACAGAGTCTGGCCCAAGACGTATAATTAACTTAATATTTTATTGCGTGATTATAACAAATCATTTTGAATTTACATTAATATACTTCTTCTGTTTTTATGATAAAATCCATAAACATAATTGTGCTTAGAATAAAAATGTGTCATCTTACCCCTCATTGTACATGCTATACAGACTCTCGCTCTATTTCCTTATGAAAAGCTTGAAGTTCCTCCAAAACACAATCATCTAATTCTTTAGCATCTTCTTTAGTCGGTAGTATGCTAGTATCTGAAGCCCAACCAAATCTGTAGGAGCCACGGTATGAGTACGATAGAACGCTGATGGCTTCAATATTTAAATTCGAATTTCATGTTTAGATTTTTTTAAAAATTAAAGTAAAAGTGGATACTGAACAGGTTTAGAATTGCTGTTACGGTAAGGTTTGCTGATTGACCCTCCGACGGTTGCATCCACAATTGGGAAACCGCAGTAATAAGCGGTATCAAGAGGTCCAGGGAGACTAGAGTTCATCATGGTGGTGGATAAGGAGATGTTATCAATTCTAGGCACGAGGGAACTAGGTAAACTTCCTAAGATTCTAAGGAGCATCATACTGGCCTCTGGCAGCCCCACTATGAATGAATATCGAAAGTCATGGAATTTCTTGGAAGTTTCAAGAAGCAGCTGGACCCTATCATCATGTCGGAAGTCAAATGAGATGATTCCTCCAGAACTATAATTAGTTTCAATAATATAAATCAAGCTATTATTTTTTACTTTAAATTGAAAAAATTTGCATTACAAGTAATTTCGGAGTTTATCCGGATGGTCCAAAACAGGGAGAGGAAAGGTCATGTGGATCTTTTCCTCGTGAATGCCCCTCTTTTCCATAAACTTCTTGAGTGACCTCACTGCCAAAGTGGTAACAAGGGTGGTGAATCCTACTCCATAGTGGTTCTTTACCTTCTTCAAATCTTGCAGTGGAATTGGTTCAGATTCATGAAACCTCATGACCCCATTGAACTTTGTTCTGCTTTGTTTGACAAGCTGATTATTATCATAAGACATGAGCTGACCCACGAGCTCGTAGGATCCACAGAAGATAATCACTATCGGTCTTAAAATCAACCTTAAGAGGCGACCTAACTTCCCACCAGAGCTCATCATAGCCTCAACCTGTGCCATAGCTTCTTCCTGTCCTGCAAGAATCAGGGGTCCATTATCCACCATTTTATTTATCGCGTTGAACACCGACTGCCCGTCAAACATGCAGTGATGGAGTCGCACTATTACTGCAGACTTTACGTTTGCATCTCTTTCGCTTTTAAAGTTTTTTATTAAGTACACCATCCATGGACTTCGTTTCCTATTGAATGGAGTCCTCCCGAACTTTGCTATGAGCTCGCGTAAGTCTTCAAGTGTGCATTCAGCGTCAGGATCTGATTCGTCTAGGTGCTGTATATGGTCCTCCACATTGAAGTCATCCACATCTTTCCAGAATGTGTACCCAAACCTGGTAACAATCCTCTGGGTAAGTTCCGGGTACAAATAAGAATTATCCGATGTTTTTGCCGTTTTCATCAGCTTATCAAAAGCCTGGGTCAAATGTACTTTATCAAGTCTCCCAACAATGTGTACCGCAATATTAATCGCGTAAGAGTTCTCATAAATCTCATGCGCCGCAAAAAAGTTACTTATCGCTGACACCATCTTGCCCAACGAGGGATCGTAACGCTTGGCCGTTTTGAAAATCACGAAACGGTAGGTTAATAAAACCAAATATATTCCTAAGATGAAGGGGCATGATGAGATGAATATAATCGTCAAGATTACTCTGCAAAAGGTGAACAACACTATTTTTAACCCGTCTCGAGATAAGTACCTCATTTTTCTGCAATGTTACTTTTCCAGCGCACAACGCATTTTAATCAACCAAGACTAATTTTCCAATACCAATCTGAGGAAAAGATAGAGGAAAAATTTAGAAAAAAAATTCTTGATAAGGCGAGAACTTTCAGAGTCTGGAAGTTTGATCGCGTGATTGATCAAATTAGTATTATTTGATTCGGTGGAATAAAATAATGCGCAAAAAAATCAATTGTTTTACAGTTTATTCAATTGAACTGCGATTCTAAGAATTCGTGAGTTTTATTAGTCGTGGGAATGTGCCTCACAAAGTCAAAGATTGCATGAGACTTTGGCTTTGGCTCATAGACAGTGGCCGTTGATAACTTGATAACATGCATGTGAAATGATTATACCTCAGAGTTTGGAAGAACTGGAGTGCTTCCCAATTTTGGCAATTTTTTTTACTGAAATGATGGATTCGCGCATCGTAGAAAACTTGAGTTGAAATTATACGGTCATGGCTAAAAGTAAGAGTTATATTTTTCGTATGTTCGCATTTGTCAGCAAAGGAAAGTAACTGGAGAAGCTGGACTAAATGCCGAGCTGATCATAGTAGTCATGTTTGATCTTAATGTTTGCATGCTTATCATATTTTTAGCAAATATTTAAGAAGATATAAATTAACGCAGGTCTCGTTTTTATAACTCATTAAATTTATCTTGCCACGAACGAGAAAAGCAAAACGTACCGAGATTAATGTAGCATTTATTTAACGGTTATTAATGGAAATTATTTTGTAAAGAATGACGACACCAGCTTTGAATTTATTATGGAGATGGTGCATAAAGTAATCATACGTAACCTGTAAATTGGAAGATTTTCCAAAATGAAACGTGTTATAATGTCTAGTCAGTCTTTCATGATTAGGATTAAGAGGGTAGCGACTGACTAGGTTTTTTTTGAAGCTAAAGACGTCATCAGAGTTTGTGAATTTTAGATCTATTTCTTACAGTACTGTCCAAAATGTAATTTTTCAAGTCATTTTGTTTTTGACCATCATGACCAACACATGAGGAAAGGAGTGAGTACTGTAAAACTGACCCTGGGTATAGAATTAATTTGAATTATTTTAAATACTCGACTCAGATCATGATTTATTTGATTGTTCAAAATTATTTCGATTGCTTATGGTGTCAGTTTAAATATAAGCCTGGTCCCAAACTGGCGACAATCATGACCATGTTATCAGTAGATAACTTTCTAACTCCGTTTAGTGTTCCTCTTCCAGTCTATCTTCTAGTTTGTTCGTTGGTTTTGATGACATTTATTTGCTCGATTTACTCACGCCTTATGTTACCAAAGCCACCAAAGAAATTTGTGAACGCCATTTTTGGCGAGGAGAAATATGTTCCAGTTTTCAACCCTCAAAATGAAAGTGCTTGTGAGTGCCACGCATACGACACTCAAAGAAATGGCTTCAAAAGAACATCCCACCTATCCAAGCGACATTCCATAAGCTCGTTAACGGAAACCAAGAAAGATTTCCTTCGTTCCATAATTGGTCATCGTGGAGCAGGTATGAACGCTCCAGAGAATTCTCTCGCTGGAATAAAGAAATGTGCTTCGAGAGGCTGCACAATGGTGGAGTATGACGTTTCCATGACGAAAGATCAAGTTCCCGTGTTGTTTCATGACGACAATTTATTAAGGGTTATGGGTGATCAAAGGCGTTTATCTGAAGTCACTTGGGACGAACTTAAGGACATTGATATTTCTGAGAGGTTTCCAGGAGAACGAGTACCAACTTTGGAGGAAGCTGTGGAGCTGTGTTTATCGCTGGGGATAAGGTTCATCATTGACATAAAGGATGATAATAATAAAGTCTGCTTTCTTAAATTAATTTCAAATATATTAATTAATTTCATGAAGAACTTCCAAAATAAATTACTCCTTTATTGTTTGCAGTTGGTAGATTCAATTGTAAGCCTTTTCCAGAAGCATTCCCACAGGGCCTACTCGCTCGGCGTTGTTTCATCCTTTTATTTCAGCATAATTTACAAGGTTTAATTGAAAAATATTCATTTTCTTTTAAAAAGATTATTAATCTGTAATTCTGATGCGATTTCTATCCTTTTAAAATTCTTAGATCCGTTCACGCGATCCGAATATTGTGGGCTGTATGGCTTGGCGACCATCTCATTTCGCCCTGCCTCCACCGAAATATTCCACTCCCATGGCAAACTTCATCTCGAAATATCGCGTCAGACTAATATACGCTGTGAATGACTTTGCTATGCAGTACATCTACTGGAGGGTTCTTGGCTTGTCTGCTTTGCTCGTCCATAAAGATGCACTTAACTTGTGAGGAAATTAGCGTATTACAAATTGAATTCAATTTAAGTCTATTAGTCCACTTTTCTATATAATCGAATATTTTTCCTTTTAGAAAACTGATTGACTTCCTTAAACGCAAGGCTTCGCTAAGGGTATATGCTTGGACGATCAACTGCCCAACTGAGAAATGCTACTTCCTCAATAAACTACAAATTGGATATTTGACCGATACTTTAGAGATTGAAGACTATGCCCTTCCTACCCCAGAAACTTGGTTTTTCAACAATAATAACAACCATGAATTATAAATTATAACGAGATAGTTTTTAGTTTTACGCAAAGTATTTTTTGTTACTTATGATAAGTGTATGTCTTGTGAAGCTTTTTAAATCATGCCGTGTGAAAAAAACGATTCAACCATTTTGAAAAATAAACTTTAGCGAAATAAAAATTAGTCAGTTTATTGAGAAACTTCTTAAACTCTAACAAAAATTTATTTATTTTATAGGCTTATCTTCTTTAATTCCGCATATTCATCCGTCAAGCACTGGGAAATCTCTTGAGCCTCTTCTCTCCCCGAAACTAAATTTTTATCGATAAAAACGGTCGTTCTAGTCTTTCCATGATATGAAAGCGTAGAAAACCCTACGCCTAAACTGTCCGAATTCATTCCATGAGTGAAATTTCCATCAACCATTGTAAAATTTCCAAAGCAATTTTCAGTTTCGTCTTCCTTAGGTCCAGGCAAAGTAGAATATGATGAGCTAAACATAGACCTTCGGGTAACCTCCCTGAACAGAGGGCTCGGTAAAGCGGATAGTTGAGTTAAAATAAAATCCAGCGTTTGCATCAGGGAGGAATACCGTAGGTTTTCTAGTGCACGCTGAATTTTTATGAGACGGTCTTGTAGTCGGGGGAGGTCCAGGGGTAAATCTTGGATAGACAAGTAGCTGAGAAAATATAAAAAAAGTTATAGAAATTGGTTGGAAAATGAATTATTATAAGTAAAAAGTTTGTCTTACAATTCATTCCCCATTTTTCCCTCCCTCTCCCGATGTTTTGGAAAGGGTACGACAGTAGAGTAAATTTTTGGGATGAGCATTCCCTTCTTCACCATGAATCTTCGAAGACCTCCAGAAATAATCTCCAGGAGAATGGTAGTGTATGCAACCTTAAAGTAGGTTTTAATTTTTTTGATGCTGGCAATGGGAACTGCAGGTCCTTCCACGATGTAATAAGTTTTGGATAATTTATCGTGGGTGTAATGTAGTGCATGATAGTCTTCCCTGTATCTCCAAATTCTATTTAATAGTTCGTATGGTCCTATTACGAAGCATCTCAAATTGATTAACAGTCTCTGCACTGGAGTAACGTTCGGAACCAAGTTCGTAGTGAAGTTTGGATCGTATGAGTTGCCCAATAAGCTAGACATGATTTTTTCAAAGTAGAATCCGTCCGTCATGCCGTGATGCAACCTGAAGAAAAGGATCCAATCTGGAGGATCTAGCTCATCTTCATCTGGAATGTAATTGGGGACGAGTACAAACTCCCACGGGCTTCTCCCTAAGGTGTACGGCTTGATCATGAGATTCTCCCATATTTCCCCGAGGACCTTTTTAGTCACGATCATTTCCTTGTTCTCCAGTGCTTCGTGGAGTATTACATGGTTTCTGATGTCAAATTGTCGGTCCCATTTGAAGAAAGTGTAGCCCATGAATTGGGTGTAGCATTGTTGCAACTCTGGGAAAGCAAGTTTCTTCGTGTTGACCTCTTGCCTTTTTAATACTACCCGCTCTAGTACGTTTTTCTGCAGGGTTGAGAGCCTTACCACTTCCCCTTTCATTTTGCAGCAAGCGACCGAGGTATGAAGCGACTTTTCATGGAAGCAGTCAAAATCTCTAAGGAAGCAACAGTTTAGGCCAGTAATGCATCTAGTAATATCCGTACTGTAAAGGTGGGCCAAGTATGTCACAAGCTTCCGATAGAGAAGGAAAGGGGACAAACCAATACATATTACGGTTGCCATGAAATGAGCTATGGCTCCGATAATAATTTCTCTCAGGATGCCCCATGGTCTCCACAAACACTGGGTAAAAGTATTGCACTGGTTTTTTACACGTTTCATTTTTAACAAACTATAACAGATTTTTAACCAACAAATTCATTCATATGCTGAACACTCTGTAACCACCCTTTATCTAAAGCGGTCAATTTCTTCTGAGTTAATATTGATATCTTTAGAATATGTTGATGCTGTTCAAAAATGGTGGACCAAATTTAGTAGATATTTTCCTGAAATGAAATAATGGCGTGTGCGCATCAATTTCGATCGTGTGAACCTTCAAATCGTGTGGGAGAAAACATACGCAAACGGAAGGAGGGAGAACACGTATTATCAAAATAAATTTCCCTTCAGCAGCTATCATCAAACTAATAAATAATATTTAGAGGGCAAACGCTATAATTTGTGAATGAAGTAGCACCTCTCATGTAAATATTCCGAAAGGGGGCATAAATTGAGATAAATTTTTTGAACGAAAATCGCAGTCTCAGTGAATCCCAGTTCGGGGCCAATGTCAATGCCGTATTGAAATAAAGATGATGTTTTCCTAGAAGAACATTATAATATAATGCATCATAATTTAGAAAATATCATGGCAAGATATTTTATTTAATCTCAGAGTAAATGATTCAGTCAGGTTTTTTGATGACGAATTTGAATTACTTTACTAAAGCTTCCTGCGTTCCACAATGTCATGGATAATTCGCAAAAATTCAATTAATTTGTGGTGTAATTTAGAAATATTATTGTTGCTTTTGGGGTGAAACGCTTTCAAAACCTTTTGACAGGCATAAATCAATGCAATATGAGAATTCAAGCTTGAGCAGCAAAATAATTTGAAAATGCCACGAGGTTCACTTGCTATAAAATTGGACGAAGATAATGACTCTCAATATGACGCTGATGATGGTTTGGTGTCATCGAACCCAAGTGTCTATCACTCACCAAGAAACGTGTTCTACGCGTGCGTCAGTGGTGTAAGGGATTGGTTTGACAATTTAGCGAGGAAAGCGGCTAAAAAAAGGAAGCAATATCGAAAGGAGGAGTGTTACACGGTTGCAGACGCTGACCCAGACGTAAAAGGGAAACTATCGAATATTCATAAAGACTGAGACTTATGCAATTAATTCATTCATACATATCTCGTGGAATATTTACAGGATGCTGACTCAATAAAACAAGCAAATCTACCCGTGATCTGGATCATAAGCTCGCCAGGATCACCCATTACCGCGCTGATCTATACAATAGCGGAGAGCTACAGTTGGTATTACCTTAATATTGGGGCTCTTCTTCAGCGCGAATTATCTCTGGAGACTAAGAAGGATGACGTGGTGGCTCATCTAATGCACCGCGGGATTTGTCTCCCTCGTGCCTTCATTTTCGAGGTTATCCGTAGACAAATGGCGAACATTTGCAGGAGGGGGGAACACAAAGGATTCCTTTGTGCTGAGTTCCCTGGTACATATTCTCAATGCAGGGATTTCAGCTATTACGTAATACCACTCATTAACTTTCATCTTTCTGATAATAAACTACACCTGACATGTTACAACCTAAACAACGTTTCCTAGATATACCAACCTGCCTTCATTTTGTACCTAAAGTTTTCCGAAAGAACTGCCCAAGACAATCTCTGCATATACTTGAGGTTCCAGGTACGCGCTTCGAAAGTACTTAGAAGACTACAACCTGATGTTTATAATGTAGCTTCCGAGCAATTTAAAAAGTTCAAGAGAGAAATACAGAGAATTAACAATAAGTTTGAGAAACGATTCAAGATCATAGATACTAGCCAGAGTGTCCAAGATGTCTGTAAGGATATTATGAAGTGGGTGGAGAGAGCTGCTGTCCTACATAATATAGTGCCACCTCTCTTTGTTAAGATTCCATTGCCTAATATTGATATGATATGATGTAGTTTATGATTCAGAAAATAACGTCCCTACACTACACTAATTACACTACATTATAAAATAAGACCTCAAATACATCTAGAATAATTTTAGTAAATTGGATAAAAATATTTAATACAAAATTACAAACAAGTTAACATTCAGTTTTACTTAGAGCTCAATTTAATTGTATACAGCAAGCAATAAACAATCAGGTACGTTTACGTTAGCTGAATATAAAAACTTTCCATCTTTAAAACAGTATTTAAGATTTTGAATAAAAGTTATTTTTAAAGGTTGATTTCTAGCAACCATGGCCGAGAGGAGCATGTATTTGTTAAGAAAACCAGTAGCGATTTGAATGGTTGATGACCACTAGATATTTTTTATCCTTTTCTCTAAATAGGAATTTAGAATTTAGTACTTCTTGGGGCCTTTAGGAAAGTTAACTTTAACAATATTTAACATCCCAAAAGCATTCACCCAAAATCCAGAATTTAGAGTTCTATGTAGTCTAGCTCTGCAGGTATTCCAAATTGCTTATTTAAAGCTTC